>VYZV01029758.1:97267-151642 GCA_013401275.1 Pandion haliaetus | reverse complement strand
TTGGAGAAGTTGGTGAAGGACTGTCTCCCGTGGGAGGGACCCCACGGTGGAGCAGGGGACGAGTGAGGAATCTTCCCCCTGAGGAAAGGAGCGGCAGAGATGATGTGTGGCGAGCTGACCCTAACCACCATCCCCTGTTCCCCTGTGCTGCCGGGGAGGAGGGAGAGAGAACCGGGAATGGAGCTGAGCCGGGAAGGAGGGAGGGGTGAGGGGCAGGGGTTCTGAGGTTTGGTTTTCCTTCCTAATATCCTTGTTTTGATTTGAATTGTAGTAAATTCAATGGATTTTGTTTCTTCCCCAAGTTTAGCCTGTCTTTTGCCCGTGACCATAAGTGGGGAGTGATCCCTCCCAGTCCTTATCTCAACCCACGAGCCTGCCTTTGGATTTTCTCCTCATCCCACCGTGGCCAGGGGAGGGGCTGGGGGGTGAGCGAGCGGCTGCGTGGTGCTTTGTTACCGGCTGGGCTGAAACCGAAACCACGACACCAGGGATCATATCTAACCTCAAATGATGCTTTGTGTGTACCGTTAATGAAGCCAAGTTTTGCAGGATTGCTCTGTAAGTTTATCATCAGGCACCTGAGTGGTTTTATGCTTTCTTTTGCTGCTCTTCTGGAATCAATGTTTCATAGCTATATATTTGAAGCTCCCTAGTTTTTTTGGGTGTGTGCTACTTCAGCCCATAATTAATTCACAATATGATTGGCATAGAACCTCTTCTAGCAGAAGAGGGTGTGCAATACATGGGGGAGCATCTGTGGTGGGGCAGCCCTTGAACCTCTTCTCAGTTTGATGGGCCTTTTCTTATCAAGACGGTACATGGAAGTTGTTGGAGACAGACTCTCCCGTGTTTCTAAACTACCAGGTACCCCAGTCCCTGGCAAGGCTGCAATTGCCTGGGGCCAAAATCATATCAAAGTAATGCAGGTTGTGCTGGTTTATGCCACTGATGGCTCCAGTGCATGATCAAATGCCACTCAGGTACTGATTTAGCTGAGGGGGAAATGGGGAAAGGGAAGAGGGAATATGGAAATTTTATTGTCCCTGGGGATGTGTATTTTTCCATGATGTGATATGGCCGTGGCTGTGAAGCTGCTCACATCCACATTGAGATCAGGACTGTGTATTTCACTGTGGATAAACGCCTGTCTCTGTCCCTGCACAGTTCCAGCTGAAGCAATAGTACAACAAGAGACACAGGTTTGGTTGTGGGTTCCGAGTAGGGAGCTGTTTTCTGCCAGAGTGAGAATGTACTGAGGGCGACTTCCTGAAGTAACGGGTTCCTCTTCCAGGGCAGGGGTTAAGAATTGATCCAGATAAGAGTAGGTCCAAGTGCTACCCTATTATAAGACCTTCCAAGAGATACTTGTGAATGATATCAATTTCGGAATTGATTTTTTCCCACTTATATTCTGACTCAGAGCAACCTCTTGTGTTAAACAGGCAGCACATTTACCCTGAGTGATGCTTCCTGCATTCAGGGCAGCTCCCCTCTGACAGCACTGGCAGGAGGCATTGCTAGGAGGCTGTAATTAAGGGCGTTACCAGAGTTATTTGCTCCATTCCCAGCAGGCTCTGAACTGATGGGCAGAAAGAAACTAGGAGCACCTGCTGGGTCTAATGAGGTACATTTGGAGGGATGGGATGTCCCATTTTTTCCCCCTGTTATGGGTTTGTGTGGCGCAGTTTTCCTTGGTGGCAGGGGAGGGGGGCTGCAGAGGCGGCCCCTTTAAGAAGCTGCTAGAAGGTCCCCTGGCCCCACAATGTCGGACCTGCCTCTGGGAGGGGAGTGACGGTGGTAGCGCCTCTGGGAGAACATATTTAAGAAGGGGAACCGCCAGTGTGGGAGTGGGGAAATGTGAGAGGAACATCTCTGCAGATACCAAGGTCAGTGAAGAAGGAGGGGGAGCCTGAGGAGGCTGATGGCCCTGCAGCCCGTGGTGAGAAGGCAGGCTGTCCCCCTGCAGCCCATGGAGGTCCATGGTGGAGCGGAGGCTCCCGAAGATGGCCGTGACTCCATGGTAAAAACCGCGCTGAAGCAGTGTGAGACTGGAGAGCAGCCCGCGGAAAGGACCTGTGCCAGGGAAGTTCAGGAAGAACTGAAGCCCGCGGAAAGGACCCGCACCAGGGAAGTTTGTGAGGAACTGCAGCCTGTGGAAAGGACCCACATTGGAGAAGTTGGTGAAGGACTGTCTCCCGTGGGAGGGACCCCACGGTGGAGCAGGGGACGAGTGAGGAATCTTCCCCCTGAGGAAAGGAGCGGCAGAGATGATGTGTGTCGAGCTGGCTCAACCCCCATCCCCTGTTCCCCTGCGCCGCCGGGGGGAGGAGGGAGAGAGAACCGGGAATGGAGCTGAGCCGGGAAGGCGGGAGGGGGGGGGGGAGGTGTTCTGAGGTTTGATTTTACTTCCCAATATCCTTGTTTTGATTTGATTTGTAGTCAGTTAAACTGATTTTGTTTTTGTCCACAAGTTGAGCCTGTCTTTTGCCCGTGACCATAAGTGGGGAGTGATCCCTCCCAGTCCTTGTCTTGACCCACGAGCCTGCCTTTGTATTTTCTCCTCATCCCAACGTGGCCAGGTGCAGGGGTGGGGGGTGAGCGAGCGGCTGCGTGGTGCTTTGTTACCGGCTGAGCTGAAACCACGACACCCCCCTTCTGAGAGGGAGATGAGAGAGCCTGGTGCCAGGTAGGAGAGGATATGGACTCAATGAAAAAGAAGTTGTTGTTCAAGCTACGTATGTTATGGATGTTTTAGTGGATTGTTTTTCTTTAAGGGATTTTCTTCCTTTTTTTGCCTGTGCTGCTGTTCACCCCAGGCCGACAGAAAAAGAGGACTATGCAACCAGGGACACTGTAAGCTTAGCTGTATGGTAAGGCCATGCAGCAAGATTTGGCCCATGCAAAATGGTGTTGGAAGGGCAACAGTGAGTTAGCTGAGGAGCTGGTAGTCCCTCAGTTTTGGGTAATAAGCTCAGTCATTAGAAGGCTTTAATTAATCTTAACTTCTTCCCTGTCTTTTTATGTCTCACTTTCAAAATGTTGCCTCCTTCTGTTCTTGCAGGGATTTACTCCCTTTGCTATTTAGTTCCTGGAGAAAAGGGCACCTTGCGTCATGTTTTTTGTTGTCTACTTTGAACAATTTCCTGGGACTGTGACCAAATGAGGTCTTGATTGTTACTACATTTACCTAGGCATTTGTAGAACTCTATAGAGCTCTCTCTATGGCCTGATCCTGCTTGCTGTGAAACTGATGGCAGACCTCCTGCCATTCTGAGGGGACATAGTCAGGGTCTATCAGCAGCAGCAAAGAAAGCTGCATCGTGAGCTTGCGGAGGGGATGCACGCTGCAGGTGTTGTCCTGATCTAGATTCCTGGTACTGGTGGGGGTCTGCACAGTTATTTCCCTTCTATGTGCACATTTTCCTTCCCATATTTTGTCTATTAGACATTAAATGGTGTGCAGCAGGAACTTGCAGTGGTTTTCCAGGGTCTTTCAAGTGTCTTCATCCCAGATGCATGCAACAGCACGTGCCATACCATAATGGATGTGCCTCAGACTGGGTCATGGGAAGAGGTTGCTGACATTAGCGTGTGAGTAGTGTGTGTGATGCTCAGAGTGGTGTTTGGGAGGCAAGGCCTGGCCTCCCATGGCTGCCCACGGAGTGCTGCTGCCTGATCAGCTCCACACGATGCCCAGGGCAGGAGAGTGAGGATGGGGTCTGAGTTTTATTCCCAGTTCACTTGTCTGCCCTTAGACAAGGGTGCCCGTGTCTTAGAGGAGACTTCAGTTTTGATATTTTACCTATGAGATCACAGGTGGCAGCTTAGTAAAAGCATTTAAACATCTGTAAAAAAACTGTGTCAAAACCTGAATACAAATAATTACTCAGATTCCACTAATTGATGCTAAATAGAAAGAAAAATAATGCGGGAGAAAAGTCCGCCTAGAAACAATCAATAAATTAAAGATGCTTGGGGATATAAATTCAGCAGTTAAATGAGATACTAATGAAGATGGGAATTTAATGGTGAGTACTCTCATTACATTGTTTTAAAAACTCCATTTGATGTAGATTTGGTACTGGTAAAAGGAAGACAGCCTTGTGACAAACATCCGTGAGAACAAAAGTTTTTCTGGCATATGAGCACAACTACTGCTGTTTATTGCTGGGCGGCTTTGCTTCCCCATTTCTGCAAGTTGTTGCAAGATCTGGGGGGATAATGTGGAGCAGTTAATTAAAAAACAACTAATGACCGTTCCACAGGGTCAGTTTGCTTCTCAGAGCCTAAAACGTGCAGGATATTAACACATGTATAATTTTTTTGACACTGGAGCACAATTGCACAGCCCAGCAACACTGCTACTGGTTTTAAAGCAGAACTTAATTAACTAGAGATGGGTTGAGCAGGTTTGGCTGGAAACAGGCACTGGGCTTCCAAAGAAAGGAGCTGCTCAGATATTGCCAGACTGCAAATTAAGGATGCTGCTTCCCAACTCATCTTATCCCTGGCAAGCGGCACGGTGCTGTTACTGCCCTGCTCCTGCGTTTAGCCCTGCAGCCGGGTGTCATCCCTATCTCCTAACTCTAAAGGTGTTTCACTTAACCTGTTCTGGACAGCTGCCTTAGGATGAGAGGAATTATGCCCCCAAAATTCCCATTTCTCACTGCAGCCTGGATAACAATTCAGACTGACAAATCTAGCATTTGCAGTCAGGTAAGATAGCTTGGAGTGGGCAGTTTTGCAGCCCGCTTGTGCTCTGGCTGGACCAGCAATGCTTTCAGATAGAATAAAAAATACAGCAAACTCCACTTTTGCACATGCTCCAGCCCCACTGTGGCTGGGAAGAGGTGGCTTGTTAATGCTTCTGCTTTGCCTTGACACCAGCGAGGCATTTTTGTCATGTCAGTGTTGAATTTGGTGAATGCAATTATTTTCCTTTATCTTGCACTTACATTTAAACTGCATCTCTGCTGGTACATGCCCTGTTTTGATTAATATTAAACTTCCAGACCATCTTTTTGAATTAGAGCAATTTCTTATGACAAATAGTCTGGAGAGCCAGATTTCTGAGTGATTAGTAGCAGGCTGAGAGTGCTGGATGCTTGGGGAGCTTAACGATTCGTGGCCAGATTCATTCACCATGGTTAGAGTGGTGGGCATGTCACAGCTGCGATTCCTCTGGCAAAACCTCAGCCTGAAATGATTTTAAATCAGGAGTTGAGTTTTCCATCCCCCTTCTTTCCAGGTTGGCTGCCTTGCTGAGAGGGGGGAGGGGAGAGGTCCTCCCATCCCAGGATACACTGAAAAAAATCTGGCTGTGAGGACCTGCTGGCCTGTAAGCCTGTTCTTCCATTTTCTCTAAATTCCTGGGCACAGAGGGAAAAACTTCCACTGGCTCTAGACTGTTGATCCCAGGGCATGCCTATCCAAATGCCATGCAGGGTGGGGGGCAGACCTGGATGTGGCAAGGTTGTATTTTGTTCTGATTTGTTTTGTTTTTGTGGGGAAGATGCTAAACAGGATGGAAAGAATGGCTGAAAGAAATAAATTATAGATATCACACAAGCTGATGAAACATGAGGAGAAAGAGAAAGCCTTCACTGATTTCAGCTGTAATCTAAGGGTTTGGCACTGGTGGAAGTTCTGGCTCTCCAGGGTTTTAGGAACACAGCAGTGCTATGTTTGTGGCTTCCTCTCCAGTACACCCAACAAAACCTTAGTCCTGAGTTCCAAGAATTCCTTAGGCTGACAAAATGTTGGTATAATGCCAATAGGTTACAGTCAAGAATGTATAGAGTTGTTCCTGGACTAGCTGGCAGTGCTGCTCTGGGCTGGGTCGCCAAATATTCTGCTACTGGAACGCAAAATGAAAAATAGTATTTGTAGCCAAATGGGCACTGAAGCCTTTTTTTTTTTTTTTTTTAAATGCACAAATCAGTTACCAGCAGTATGTGCAAATGGTGGATTTTTCCATGCAGAACATGTAACTGTGGTGTGTGCTGGCCAAGTGGTGGAGTCAAATACAGATAGGCAAGACCACTGACTGTGCAGGAAGGCAGAAGCAGTGCTTATGGGTGTGCTGGTTTTGGGTGGGGTAGAGTTAGTTTTCTTCATGTTAGCTAGCATGGGGCTGTGTTTTGGATTTGTGCTGGAAACAGTGTTGATAATCCAGAGATGTTTTCATTACTGGTGAACAGTGCTTACATAGAGCCCAGGCCTTTTCTGCTCCTCATGCCGCTCCACCAGCGAGTAGGTGGGGGGCACAAGCAGTTGGGAGGGGACACAGCTGGGACAGCTGACCCCAACTGCCCACAGNGACAGCTGACCCCAACTGACCAAAGGGATATTCCAGACCATATGACATCATGCTCAACATATAGAGCTGGGGGAAGAAGAAGGAAGGGGGGGACATTTGGAGTGATGGCGTTTGTCTTACCAAGTAACTGTTACTTAGAGTGATGGAGCTCTGCTTTCCTGGCGATGGCTAAACACCTGCCTGCCGATGGGAAGTGGTGAATGAATTCCTTGTGTTGCTTTGCTTGTGTGCACGGCTTTTGCTTTACTTATTAAACTGTCTTTATCTCAGCTTATGGGTTTTCTCACTTTTACCCTTCTGATTCTCTCCCCCATCCCACTGGGAGGGAGGGAGGGAGCGGCTGTGTAGGGCTTAGCTGTCAGCTGTGGTTAAACCACAACAATAGGGCATGAACCTCTTGGTTTTATGACCAAGAAAAATACACTTAGATGAAGAATCTGGTTTTCATCAATGGTATTTTTGGCGCTCAAACTGATTTTTCGTTGCAAAGGTACAAATGACCTTCTGAGTTGAATACGGTCAGGAATTCAGTGGGGATTTGGACCCAGATATTCCATGTTGTCATAGAGCAACAAGTACTCAGTGCCTTCAATGGAGGAAAAAAATGTGATGGGCCCATCACGTCATTGGAAAAGTAGCTGCTGTTGCTGATCCTGTGAAGGGCTGAGCACTTGGTGAATAGGAATTCAGGATTTTGAGTGTTTCTGGAGATTGTGCCCAAGGTCAGGGTACTCTATTATCAAAGCTCAGAAATTACTTTAAGATGCTGAACGTTGATGGTGCATTATTTGTGTGTGAAATTTAAAATTAAGACCTTTGTAGTTGAATCTGTGGAACAGAATTCTTTTGTCCAGTGGGAGACAGAGACATCTGGTCTTGTCACCCTTGGCTTCCTCTTCAGTTAGAGGGGAGAAAAATAGGAACTTGTAGGGTATGAATTATCTTATCCTAAAATAGTTGCTAAAACAGGTCAGATGCACCAAGCCCCAAAATTAGAGAGAAATGGATACTGGCAATACAGAGAGATTGTCACTATCTCACATGGTAGCATTTATGTTGTAGATATTGGAGGTAGGCTGTGGTAACACCTATTTCGTGGTGTCTTTCTGTTTTCTGCACAGCTTGTATAAAATCAAGGAACTGATGTTAATGTGCATGAAAATTAAGAACCTACTTAGTAAAGGATTTGGATGCTTGAGCAATTTTCTTAAAATTGCTCATTTGCTCATCACAATGAAATCAGTTGCCTAAAAACATGAAGGAATGTAAATTCCTTAATAAATGTAGAACAATCTATCGTATTTTTTTGACTGTCAGACTCAGAATTTACAATTCCATGCAGAACTGGTTCAAAAATACCCAGAAATGCATTAGCTGTCGTGGCCCACTTCTTCAGTGCAACTCTGGTTTTGAGTAGTGGTGTTAGCTTTTTAAGCTGGCTCCAGGTGTTGTTTGATATTGATATGAGCAAATGAGATTAGGTCCTTTTATGCCAGTCACTGTACAAACCCAGTTTAAGAGTTGTTATTGACCTGAAGAACTTCCAGTTTAATTGCTAAATTGTGCAAAGAATGGGAAAAAGAGTATTCCTCCATTTTGTGTGTGTGGAGCTGATGGTTGGATTCCCTGTAGTTCTGTTTGCAAATCAAACAGGTTGGACTTGCATGGCTGCATGCAGCAGGTGGGAAGTCGAAGTTCCTCACTCCCATCCATGACAGGCTTAGGAGCCAGAGGGATTGTGGCCTTACATGACAGCTAAACCTGAGCCAACTGTGAGCTGCTGCTTTTTGCCACCTCCAGCTGCATGTTCATTTCCCCTGCAGCTGTGTGATCCGAAGGAAAAAAAAAAAGCAACCCCACAACCACGAACAAATCCCCATTTTCATCTGGTTATCCAGTTGAATCAACACCTGCAGAATCATGGTCTCTAGATCTCAACTGTGGGAAGCCTGACAGCTCTCTTGCACCAATGCAGGTGTCATGTGAAGCTACACCATTAGTCTCCTGGTTACTGGACCTACCACCTTGATTGTGGAGTCATCTCTCCCAAAGAATCTCATGTCACAAAGCACTTATTTGTGTCTGGCACTGATTTTGCTAGTTTAGTGTAATGGAAGAGAATCGTAGAATCAGTTAGGTTGGAAAAGACCCTTAAGATCATCAAGTCCAACCATTAACCTAGCACTGCCAAGTCCACCACTAAACCATGTCCCTAAGTGCCACATCTACACGTCTTTCAAATACCTTCAGGGATGGTGACTCAACCACTTCCCTGGGCAGCCTGTTCCAATGCCTGACAACACTTTCAGTGAAGAAATTTCTCCTAATATCCAATCTAAACCTCCCCTGGCACAACTTGAGACTGTTTCCTCTTGTCCTATCACTTGTTACTTAGGAGAGGAGACTGACCCCCACCTTGCTACAACATCCTTTCAGGTAGTTGTAGAGAGTGATAAAGTTTCCCCTGAGCCTCCTTTTCTCCAGACTAAACAATCCCAGTTCCCTCAGCTGCTCCTCATAAGACTTGTGCTCTACACCCGTCAGCAGCTTCATTGCCCTCCTTTGGACATGCTCCAGCACCTCAATGTCTTTCTTGTAGTGAGGGGGAATTAATCTGACTTGCTTTGTGGGACCAGTCTCTGACTGCACAGCTATGTGTGGATTTTTGTTATGAAAATATAAGTACTCACCCCTTTTCTAAGCAGAGAATCAGAGACTCATATCAAAGAAGCAGGATGGCAAAATGAAGCATAGACTTCCGCCTCTTCTCATCACTAGTTATGTAAAACATGGAGCAAATATCACCAACCAAGACTTGGTGAAAAACGTGCACTACTGTTAAAACCAAGGTACTCTCCAAAGCTTTAAAGTCATCGCAAGTGACTCTGAGGAATACCTATTGACACATAAAGTATATATAAAGTGTGTGTATGAGTGACAGGTGGAGAAACATCACAAATTACATTCTCAACACATAAGACTTCACCTGTTACTCTGTTATAACTGTGTGATTTTGGTATGTCCCAGTAACTGCTGTTTGTCAGGGTGTCAGGCACGTGCTGCTTGGCAGCCAGATGTGAACCATCCAGGACAAGAAAGCAGAACATGAGTTTGCATTAACCTCTCCTAACCTGGACTGTATGTGCCCAAGTGATCCTGCCCAAGAGGAGAAAGTTTGATGGGATCACTACGAAAGGAAAAAGTCCCATGATCAGACACCACTGGTCCTTAAAGGTTGTCCTTTTGGGAAAGGATTGAAGGAGAGGCACAGCTTATCAACAGTAATCCATGGAAAAAGTCTGTCAAAAATATGTGAATGGTCTTTGGAGAGATGACATGTTGGAAGACCACACTCCTGATAATAGCCAAAGGCCAAGGTCAATGAAAGATAACCATGTCACTGTGACATGGGCCATGCAAAGGTGTATAGGTTGACACCAGTTTTCCCCTGGGTGTCCCTTCTCCTTTCCCTTTCATGTAGCCTGGCTGGAATTGTGTTGAGATCAGCAGAATTTGGATCAAAAACAGCGAGAGAAACAACTCAGGAAGGAGCAAGGAGAAAGTGAGATAATACCAAGTGGTTGTTGGCACTTACTGCAATATTTTAGTGTCTTCACTGAGATCCTAGGCATTGATAGACAAATAGAAGAGGACCAACAGAAAACTGCAAAAACATTTTCCCCTAGTAGTTTCATAAGTCATTCATTAAAGAATAGCATGAACTTAGTTACTGGCAGCTCTAGAAATAATTGAGAGGCTTTATTAATGCAGAGCAGGCACTTGCTGCATGCTGTGTCACCTAGCCAAGCTTTCAGTGTGGGCATCTCTCCTGGTCTGAGTGAGAGGAGTCCTAAAACAGTCCTCAACGATGCTTAGGAATAAACCCAGGGTCTGTTTGAACAGAAGTATCCTTCTTTTTGAATTTTTGATACTTCTGAGGAGGGCTGTGTTTTTTTGTTGTCTCCTCTGTGTGCGCAAGCGGAGTTTCACTTGTTTCTTTGACCCATATTAAGGTGACTGCTGAAATGGAGAGGGCTTTGCCTGGTCTGCTTACCCATTCCCTGTGTCCTTAACTAAAACTGAGCAGTACAAGACAGTTGCTTCCAGGTGTAATCTCAGTTAAACCTCAACACCTTTCCCTTCTCATGGCCTTTGCTATCAGCACTCAAGAGAAACCACAAGGGGAAAATGATAAAAATTGATTTGTGTTTCACTAGAAATATTTCCCCTTTTGGCCACAGACTGAGACTGTTCTGACTCTAACTGGTCCTCCCTGGGGTTTGATAACAGTAGCTCACAGGAGGCTCTAGCTTATCTGAAGACCAAACAGTAAATTTCTCATTTCCGCTTAGTGGTGAGGTGTTTAATTGCTGCTTAGTTTCGCCAGTCAAGTAATTCACATTGACGTGCTAAAAGCAGCCACTAGCAGTTAAGCTTGCATCCAGGGGCTGTGGTGAACAATCCTGACATCTTTTTGCAAGCAGCAGCTCTGCAGGCTGAGAGCATTCAAGTTTCTCCTCTCGAGCGGGCAAGCAATCTATAGAAAATTAAGTCTGAAAAGCCATGAGAGGTTGTGAAAGGCAGCTTAAGGAGAGAGGCTCTATTGGGTGAAAATTCTTGTCCTGCACAAATTCAGGTTGCAAATTAAAGTGTTGACACCTTACTGGTAATTTAGAAGGAGAAGTAGTGTTTAAATACAGTGAGACAGAGTTAAACAAGGAACAGATGTTATTAACTTCATAAAATCCATGTGAGTTTACATATATATTGAGCAAATGCTGTCCTTAAGGACGTACCAAGTTACAGAGATAGGTAGATAAGGAGATGGCTTAGTGCAGAGTCTGTAACTGTGCTTAGTGGACTCAGTCCTCACTTGCACTACTGTAAATCAGGGGAAACTCTTCCAAAGTCTAAAGCCCTGCCTTGCCTGGCTATTTGCATTTCTTGGCGGTGGGTGTAAAATGCTGCTGCTAGTTCAAAATCATAGGGAATTCTGACTCAGCAATTTAAATCTGCCTTGTTCTCTGTGGAGTAATTGTGGGTTTGCAGCAAAGTAGCACAAGTAAATAGTCTGGTCTTTTTTTTTAATTTACTTTTTTTTTTTTTGGTGGTCTTGTCTCTTTTGACTATCTCATACTGCCAGCCCTGCGTGGGAGGTCCATGCACAAGATGCAGAATACTCTGCACGTATCTGAGTATAGGTACAGAGGCTGCACTATCTTGGAGGCAGATAAAAAATTTATTTTCATAAGTTAGAAATGGCCAGATAACTGATGAGTGGCAGAGCACAGCAGAGCCAGAGTCAATGATGCATGAGTGTTCCAAAACAGCGGAAATAAGTTGTCTGCTGCAACTTTTCAGGCTGGCTGCTGTGCTGGATGGGGACTTACGGTTGTACTGTCTTGGGGGCTGTCTGTGCATGTTTTATTATGGTCACTGTAGAGCCTGTAGCATGACGGGTTATTAGGGACTGATCACTGGGTTTTAGTTGCTTGGTGGGTCACACCATCAGTGTTGTTGGAGCACTGCTTTGGCACTCTTGCAAAGGGCAGCCCTCATGGCTGCCACAGAGCTCAAGAAATAATTTGTTTATTTAAAATATGCAGTCAGCTGATTCATATCTTAAGAGGTGCAATTGCTGTAATTGCAGGCTAGATAATACAAAGCTGCCACTCATGTTTAACACTGACACTCTTCTCCAGTTCAGATAATGCAAATAGACACAAAGAAATGAATCAAGATCAGTAAATAGCAGCTGCCTGATATTCAGACTTCAGGTGTGGTGGTTACTAGATGAAATGAAAGCCTTAGAGTTTGAAATAGCCACACAACTCTAGAAACTCACATCTTAGAAAAGGGCCTATAACTCCTGCTCCCAAACTCATCTTGCCCTCTGTGCAATACCGCAATCTGATGGCAGTTTGAGAGATGATATTCCCCTTGTCTTTGAGTAAATGAATATGAGTTGAAAGGAAATGGTGGCATGGTCCACCTGAGAGCTGTTACCTAGAACAAAGTTTATCCGTATATATTTTAGCTCCAAGTAGTTAATTAGCAGATTATTTCTTTAAAGAAAACACACCACCCCCCAAACCAAAACAAATTCCCTCCAAACCCCACACCACTTGGCCGAAATCCTTGGGTGGTTTCTCATACCCAACCCCCAGCTGTTTGCATTCATCTGAGTTTGATGTCTTCAAATTGAGAACCACAAACCAGAGAATCGATATCATCTACTGAGCACAGCACAGTATAAACACAATCAATTAATTCCTTTATATGGAAAAGGAGCTGGAATCCAGCTCATCTCCTCTCTCAGGCAAATTATAGCGATAAGAGAGTTTCCCTGAGCTAAAACTAGAAGCACCAGCTTTCTGTGCACTTAACCTATAATTGTCTAAAACATGCAAGGAGTTAAGTGAGATGCAATTTTATTCACAAGAGCTCCATTATCTTTAATCAGCTTTTACATAATTTTTTTTGTACCTGATTGTTTTGGTTTTAAATATGTAAAATGTTTCCTTTCCATGCCTGTGTAGCCAAAAGGTGAAGAATTCAATATTACGGTCACAAAGATACTCGATTCATTGCTTTAGCAGTGTGAGTAGTGAGAACAGGAATACACAAACATGTTTGCAGGGGAAGAATTTTGAACCATTTAAGTATCTTTCCCACAGCTGTGCCCTAAAATACTTTACCGAGTAAAACAAACATTCTATGAAACTGTAATATAATCCACAGCAGTAGGAATAAACAAGTTGATAGAAACCAGAGGAGAGAGGCCTTTATGAATAGGCTGTTTAAATAAAAAAAAAATAAAAATGGTGCTGATGATGTGCTGCTTATCACTTTCACTTCAGACCAGCTTTTTGGATCTTGATGCTGTAATATGCTAAAATTTGTAGAAATTTAAGGGAATAAACAAATCTCTGCAATCCTTATGAATTAAGCGTTTATGTGCCTTAGTGAAAGGCTGTCTTCACTTTCCTTAGGGCTGAAGATGGTCAGCTACGCACAAAATTTGACAAGAAGAGCAGCCTTTCAAAGCCTATTGCCAGTAGGGAGAAGCAGTTAATCACATGCATCTAAATGCCTCATTGGAGTATGGGCTCCAAACTGGGCACTTTAGTCCAAGGAAGAGATGGACCAACTAGTGAGAGAATAGAAGCACACTAATAAAACGATCAAAAAGACCTTAGGTTTTTAAATATTTAAAGAATATTTAATTCTTTTATTTGGGTTAAATAATGCTAGTATATTCTTCAAATATTACATATTACATCTTGTGCAGGAGATGAGGAAATTACTGCTGTGTTCATGAGCTCAAACTGCTCAGTGTTGCAAATTAGGAAAACTTCTTATGGGTAAGGATGGTGAAATGCTGGGATATGCTGGCTAGGGAAGTATTGGGGTCTCTGATGTTTGAGATATTAAGGTCAGATAACCATCCGTCAGGAATGACGCAGCTATATCTGACCCTGCTTTTGGTGAGCAGGATAGATCTGATGACTCTGCATGGTGCTCTCGAGCCCTAATTTTCTGCAGTTCAGTGTGGGCATCTTAAGGCTGGTCACTAATATACACCTGGCTTTGGGAAAAAAAATACACCTCTACCTCCCTGCTGAACATCTCACAGGTGTGACATGACCTGGGAACTGTGTTCCTGCAGACGGCCGCCTCTGCTTTTGACACCGAGAACTCAAACGTGCCTCATGCCTGTCTGATCTGTTTCCCCTCTACTCTCTCCTGTGCTGGTGGCTCAGTCCTACTTGGTTTCAGAGCTTTAGATCTCTCCCAACCCTGTCTGCAGATTGCCTAGTTGTGGGTAGGATCCCTCTTTTTTATAAGTATTATTACTTATTCAAGAGCCAGTAGAATCTAAGGAAACCTTTACTGAGCAGGTGAACACAGAGATTTTTTTTTTTTTTTCATAGCTCTTAGCTTGACAGATCTCCATGGTTATGGCTCCTTTTCACCACTTCACCTGCAAATAGCAAGTTGCTGCCCAGCACATGAAGGTGTTACTGCTGTTCAGAGGGAAGATGTTTTCCAGCATGTGATAGGCATTAAATAATGTCTTCTATTTTTAACTTTTTTTTCTTAGAAACAGCTGACCCATTTGGTTGAAACTTTTCAGAGTACACTTATCAGAGACAGAAACCTGAAAAGAAAAAAAATCCAGTTTACAAGATTAAAGTTTGCCAGATCTATGAGCAATTGGAAGCAGATTTTGTATATGGAAATTCAGTTAACCATAATAATTGGCAAATCCTGGGAGTGCCTAAATGGCACATGTAATATACAGTGGCACGTGTAACATACACCTCAGGTCTTCCTTTTGCCCAACCAGAGCCTTCTGGTGCTCAAAGCCCTGCCAGCTGTGTTGCTAAATATCCAAGCAAAGGAATTTTCTTTTCATTGTGTCAAAGTACTGAAAGCCTTCCTATTCACTTGTATGTGGCTGTACCAAGTACAACAGCTCTCAACAGGTCAGACTGGATCCTGGAGCAGAGGCACCAGTGAGAACAGCTTCATGCTTAGGTTTCCCCATTGCAGCACTTACTATGTTGCTTTTGTACCTTTGGAAACACCTTGTAAAACCACTGGAGAGTAAGATTGTCTCACCCCACCCATTCCTGAGCATCTGACTAACCAAGTATAATTGCCTCCATCTAAAACCCCTCTCATTTTAAACACCACTTCCTTGCATGGGTGTTTGGAGTTTTGTTGTTTCTGGTGGCAGTGTGTCAGGACTGAAAGGCAGCTAATGGGGATGGTTTCCCTCCTGCTGTTCACTGGTGATAATGCCTGTTGGCTTAGATCCAGGATTTGCTCAAGTGCTTTCATGTCCCACCATGGGTACAGAGTAGCCCCTGGGTCATGAAGCCACCTGGGAACAGCCAGAAAGGAGAGGCTGCCACCGGGTCAGCCAGGAGATCAGCTCGGCTCACCTCACTGCGTGCCTGGGCAAGGAATCACCGAGCAGATTTGCCCTGAGGAAGTGTTAAGCAGTAGTGCTCAGCAGCATTATGTTTTCCAAGACAAAATGTTCTTGCTTGTATTGACAAGGATAGGGTCTCCTCTTGCCATCTGCCATGTGGACTAATTGCTTCACCCGGCCTTGATTAGCAGCTCAGGATTCAAGATTCCCAAGAGATGTGTTGTAAATCCTTTCTTTCCTGCCTGTTGTATGCAAAATGCTGGTCATCACCACCATAACTCCCTGAGAGTGGTGCCAGTAATACCTACCATCAGCTAGGTGCATAGCCCAGGGATGCGAGCCTCTGTAGCCTGCCCTGTCCTTGGCTGCAATTGCAGGTACCAGCAACAGTGAAGCCCTGGGGACCTTCGTTTATTTTCCTCTTGAACCTTAAATGTACAGCACCTTATGCAGAGAAGTCCCGAGTCCTCACAAGTCTCAAGTGGGTGATGTTTATTTTCCCTCTGTTGCCTATTCCTTTTCTGAAGGAAGGAAGATCAATGGGCTATTTCAGCTCACATGACCTCTGGGAACAGAGGATGCTGCCAGAGTACTTTTTTTTATGAAAGGGGGGGAAAAAAGGGAAAGAAATAAAAAAATTTAAAAGTTTAAATACAGCTTCTTCCATGACCCCTCTCCAAAACCAATATTATCCTAATAAAATAATGTGTTGCTTGTATTTTTTTTTTTCCTCAACAAGGACTGGGAGTTCATTTGTTTGTTTTACATTGCCTGCTCAGAACAGTGTAGCTCTATGAGGTTAAAGAGATCCTCTGAGAAAGATGCTATTGATTTTAATTACCAAGAAACAGCCCACAGGGACAAAAGGACTTTGGCTGTTTATTTAGCCATCGCTGTGCTGCAGTATTGTGTAAGGAGAGATCAAATCAGTTGCCCTCATTATTACAATAATAATAAGGCAGAAAAGGTGCTTCAGGGCCTCAGGATTTTTTTTTTTTAAGAGGCAATAACCTCCACCACTCCTCCCACTAATAAAAGGCAGACTTGAGAAACAAGGAGCAATTACTATTAGTCAATATTAATTCAATGACACTCCTATTATTTATATCATGAAAAGGATTGTTTAATATTTTAGAAATATCCCAACCAAACTGGGGTTCACATCTGTTCTTTTACAGATTGATTTTTATCACTGCTAAATGCATATTGAATGGTTTCTACCTCCTTTGGACTAAAGCTAAAGTTAATTAGTTATTCAGCATAAACAGCAGCTAAATCATGTGCCCAGTGGTACAATGAGTGTTTATAATAGTATCTGGGTTGAGAATACACCTACTTGGATGTTAAACTGGAAACCCTCCAGGGAAGAGCAAGTGTTACTTGCCTGGTATCTCTTCCCACCCATTCTGGGCTAATCCCAAACCAGATTTATGGTGGTTTTGGTGAGAGCAGAAATC
The DNA here is from genome assembly GCA_013401275.1 of Pandion haliaetus. Lineage (NCBI taxonomy): Eukaryota > Metazoa > Chordata > Aves > Accipitriformes > Pandionidae > Pandion > Pandion haliaetus. Next base: position 134,925 of record VYZV01029758.1, on the reverse strand, counting down.
AGTTTTTTCTGCTTATGCTGTTTGCTACTTTTATTTTTTTGGAGCCTGCACCTCTGAGTTGGTCCCTTCTCTGTGACTTAGCATGCATTGCCTCATGAGAATTTAGTATTTCCTCACAGGTATTCTCTTGCTTAAACACTTTTTAATGAATGCTTGATACTTGTGGCCAGAAGTGCCCAAACAGCCCAATTACAGTGCTTTACGTGAACTGTGTCTCAGATCTCACTTGTGACTTAAAGAAAAATTAGCCCATATTCTTGTTGTCATTGATCTTGTAAAACTGTACTTGAGCGACCCGAGAGCAATCTAGCAGATGGCTGTGTGCAGGGGCTGGTTGTATAAAAGTCATTGTTTTAACATGGAGGTGAGCAAAGCTGGAAACAGTTGTTGAAGACAGAATTGGTCTTTCTTTGGCCACTTTGGCCGGGCAACGTGTAAATGCATGTTGTTATTGGTATGGAAAAAACAATGGAGCTGCAAGTCATTGAAATGAAGCCATAATTTAGCTGTGGTCTGTGGGAGCCCTGTGCTTGTTGAGGACTCCACAACGTGGCTTTAAAGGGAGCCCAGGGACAAACAGTTTAGCTGTCAGCATCACTTGCAGTCTTCTGTGCAAAAGGCATGGCAGAAGTTGACTCAATGCCTGTGCACCAGCTCAGCTACTGACTTCACACTTAAGGGTTTTCTTTATTTTCCTTTAAATCATGGCACTAGGAAAGGATTTCCTGGTTCTTGTTCTGCTTCAGTTGAAGCTTTTTGAACTTCAGAAGGTGTCACATGTGGTTTTAGCTATTTGAGTCATCCTCTGGGCCACCAAATCTGTGTTTTGCTGACTAATTGTGTGACTAATAGAGATCCCAAGTATTTCAAGCAGAGAGGTTTCAGCTGGTAAGGTTAATGCAGCACAGCACTGGGCATGTGTTGTAGGTCAGGCTTTTGTTAAAATAACATGTTGTTCTGCTGCTGGTGTTTCCTTAAATGTCCAAAGATGGTGTAGATTTGGCCAGAAGGCTACAGAGGGCGTGTTTCTGAGCTGAGAGGTGCAGCATTGCCCCAGGATGTGGGAAAACTCTCCAGGTACAGGAGCTTTCCCAGTGGCTTGCTTTTACAAGGTGGGATAAAACAGTCGACTTAAAATATCTTAGTAATATTTTCCCTTTCTGTCAATGTATCAGTTTACTGCTTGACTAGTTATCCAAAACAGAGTACATCAATTCAACTAGATTATCTTCACCACACTCACTTTTTAACTGAATTTAACTGAAATAGTGTGTTCCTGACTGGTAAGAGCCACTGTTGATAGTAAGGGTAGGAAGTAGCACAAATGGATTTAGAAAGATGATGAGCAGCTAATAACAAAAAATCTAAGACAGTTTAAAAATTGTATTTTAGGTCTTTAATTGCATCCCAGATTTGAAGACTGCATGTTTCATACTTCCAGTTTTTCCAGTAAGAATGCGGACTAGGAACATACTTTACATTTTCCATTATATGGCCATGATTTATGCTGTTTCTCTTATATCTGTTCTATTCTATTTTGTGACATATCCTATTTCTGTCGTCTATTTCTGTGATCAACCCTCACCTCAGAAGTTGTCAATATAGGAAGTCTGTGTCTAAGAAGAAAAGTAGAATAATTAAGCTTATTTCCAATGTGATAACATGGAGGAAGGATGGATGATGACACTATTTTGGGCTGCAGATACTGTGAAGGGGGTGTCCCCTAATGAGAAGTCAGAATTAGCTAATGGAGAAGTAGCTGCAATTAGTAGTTTGGGAGAAACTGATTTCTAAGGAAAGATTAAGTCTTAAATGTATAGAGCAGAGATAAGCAAGTACAAAATGCAGGACGTGTTGACAGTCTGTAAAACTGTATGTAAATATCATGGATGATCAGGGTTTATCATATGAAAACTGGGAGTGTGAACTGGGGTGTTGGCTGCTTGTATGGATATATCTGAGTATGCTTTTCTAGACAAACCTTTTCAGGCAACCAATAAATGCTAGCTGAGTTGCTGGAGCAGCATACAGCACAAGGTAGGCTAACTGGTCAGGTGTTTACTCAGTCTTTTTGATTTCAAAATTTGCACTGGGATCACATAAGTTCTGAAGTTTCCAGGTACAGCGTCCCTTTCCAGATACCTGGAGTTAAGAGCTATGCTCCAGCTATATTGAGATTAACAAAGAATTAACTGTAAATTGGACCATGACTTCAGGTAAAGTTCTTCTTTTCATCTGTGGCTTAGCTCCCCACTGGTAAACTGCACTCCCTCTCTTGTCTAAGTTCTAAACCTATTTTAAGTTCTTTCTTGCTAAGACCCATGAAATGATTTCTTTAGTGTCCCTAACTGAGCCCTAAATGTGGAGGTCAGCCTTGGTAACGTTTCTGCAGTGCCTCCTCATCAGTCTCAAAGACCTGTTTGCCTTTTGTCCTCTTCTCAGTCCTTCTCTTATCTCCCATTTCCCTATCTTTTCATCTCTATGTCTGTCTCCCTGTCTATTCCATCAGCATACAAAGTACGCCAGTCTCTTTCATATATTCTGGATTTACCCCCCACTCTCTTCTTGTTCACCTCTGGTTTTGTCCCTAGCTCACGTGATGGGGGCATCTACCGCTGCTGCTTCAGCTTCTGCTCTTCTGAAAACCTTTCCCTTACTGCAGTACTTATCTTTTCAGTAAGGATGAAAAACCTATGGAACTCATTGCTGCTTTGAGACAAAGAGGCTGTTGAAGATCCGGAGAGGTCTTGTGCCACCTCTATGCATGCTCCCTCCTAGTGCTCCTTATACATCAGCCAGCTTGTCTACTGCCTGCTGTATGGGGCTATATGTTAAAAATATACCCAAAGCCCAAGGACTGTAAGCTCTTTTTGTCAGAGACTCTCTCCTAGTTGGGGGGGTGTCTGAGAAATTTCTGGGAAATGGAGTGAAGCTCTCTCAGATTTCTCCAGTATTTGCCACCTTCTTTTGTGGGCTAATTCTTGCCTGGGCATATGAATATTTATATATCTTAGCTAGACATAATATGAATGATATTGATTGAGTCTTGCAAGGGAATTTTGCTTGCTTCTATGGAAATTCACAGGTGGGGCCCAATCCCCAATGAATTTATAGAGGATCAGGTCATTATGCTTGGGTGGCTGTATGACAGCATTGCAGAATAAAAAAAAATCTTGCTGTTAAAAGCACTTTTGAATCAGGAGGAGAGAATAAAAGGATCCTCTCGTTCACCCTTTTCGTCATGGCTTTTGGTTATGGTTATAGCTTAACATAACTACCCATCAAACAACGGTGTATTTTTATGATCACATGTAGGGTGGTTAGTGGTTGCATAGACACAAAAGATTTAAAGCTGTTCTCTTTTTGTTTTTTCCTTTTAAAAGCTACATTAATTGTTCTGATGTCTGAGCATCTGCCCGATATGCATTGTTACTCTTAGAGACCAAGTAAGACAATAGCTAAATACAGATTTACTGAACAGGCCAACTATAAACCCTGAAGTCAGTACAATATTTTAATGGAAATCATACTTCGTCAAAGCCACATGTATGAAATTTTCTTTCTGGAGGTTACAGTTCATCAGTACCAGAATTAATTAAAAATATCCCACCAAACTTACCCACCGCTCTGCTGTTTCTCTATATAGCTTTTTAGCTTTATAAACTAATGGCTAATTGCAGGGAGGCATGTGTCTTTTATTAATTCAAATACATAAAATGAAACATCATGCTTTGTAAAGAAATTAACTTTTCTGTTAACTCATCCATTCAATTTCAGTGGCAAAAATGGTCTTTAAATAATTCTTCAGCTTTTATTTTATGTATTATTACAGTGTTAACTGGTGACAGCCGATTCATTATCTGCTGTCCTAAGTTTACCTGCTCCCAATAACTCACAAGTTCAGGTCACCCTGCAGTGCCTCCTTTCGCCTTCGCTCAGATACCATGTCTAACTGAATGGAATTGACCTGTTTAAGGCCTCTTCACTCCAACTAAATTATTTGATCATAGCCACAGACATCTGTTTGGGGCAGTAATTGGTTGTTTATAAGAGGAGAGGAGAGCCACCAGCAGCAACAGCAGCAGCAAGACAATAAAGGCAAGGGACAAGCATGGAGGGCATGTAGACAGGTCCTGACAGACCACTGTCTGCTGGAGATAAGCAATGCAGATTAGTTATATGCACTCTATCTCACCACTGGGGCCTAATAATCCCCTTTAGCACTCATTCACAGTTATGTAGCAGACAGAAAACTAATACGGGGGGAATCTGGTCCTACTGCCTTGCCACAAATCTCAGACACAGTTTCTGGAATCTGCGGGATTTTACCGTACAATTAGTTTTAAATGTCAATTTCATGGTGGCTCATGAGATGGAAACTAGAAGAATAGTAGGTAAAGATACCCATTGCAAACTAGATTATTTGAGAGTGAAAGATGGCTATTCAAGATGCGTCTGTCACTACTGCTTCCTGGCTTGACAGCGACAATGTGAACATTGAGGTAAAGGTAAAGGATGACAAAAATGTAACTTGAAGGGCTGAATTGCTGGAAAAAAAAAAAGACATGGCATTTCTGCACTGTTTGTGTACAGCAAGGAGACAATGTGGATTTTAATTGATTTGCAAAACCTTGTTGCAATTATCATGGAACACAAGATGGTCGTGCTTGAGGGTGACTTGCAATGGCAGCAAGCGTGAAAAGTAGTCTGCAGTGCACTGGATTTGTCCTGTTAGAGGTGCACATGTGTTTTCCATTACTGTCAAACCAAAACACATGGCACACTTCATGGGTGCTGCCAGTCGGGTTTAAAGGAAACTGGAGATGCTGGGATTTGATTAAGAGAACTCCATGTTTGCATTCAAATGCTGAATCAAGTAATTTTTAACTACATGCACAAAAAAAAAAAGGTGTTTGAAAAAGCAGAAAAATGCCAGAATAAGGCTTATTTTAGTTCAATTTCCTTTTGCAGAAAGTAGGAGAAAAATATATGATCACATACTGTTTTTTCACAGCCAGCCATAATTCTAGCACTGCTGTTTTGATTGCTTAACTTTGCAACCTTAACAATTTTAGTTTAAATGCACACCCAATGTGAGCATAATCACATACATCTGCTAGGTGGCCTCTTTCAGAGCCCATTTGATGAAAAGGGGAGAACCACACTCTTTGTCACTGGCTGTTGATCAGTCCAGGCAGACACAGAAAACCCGCTCACATAATGGCTTCAGCAATACAACCACCTCCTATAGACATGTGTCATCCCAATGTTATAGATCCAATGACTTTTCTACTATGCTGTGCTGTTCTGTATTCCACACATGGAGAACTGTAGATAGAAATTGCTTTCTGAAATTATTATAAGTTTTGAAGCATACTGATGCTGGTTTTTGTAAATTGATCTGGATTGCTAAGTATTTCCAGGGTGTTCTCATATTGTAAAGTCACTCACATGGAGGTCAAGATCTTTCCTAGGAGCAACTGCTTTTTGAAGTCCATCAAATTACTAGAGGGTTCCTATTAATTTTATTTTCAAATTAAAAGTCTGCAATTTGCTAAGAGATTGATATTTGTTACAGTTCTGAGTCAGTGCAGGGAAGGAGAGTGCATAGGCTGATATTAAGACTGACAGATTCTGGGATGTTTGCTTGGACATGGTGCAGGTGATGGAACCAAAAGATTGTCATAAATGTGGCTATTGTTAAGCTGCACCACTCATTTCATGGAAGCCATGGATGTGCCACTCATTTCATGGTCCCTGTCAGTGGGATGTAAATATGTGCTCATATGCAAGGGGTAAGAAAAACTATTCTCCAGAAGCGTCAAGGTTTTGGTGGTACAAAGAAAGTTACTCTGGCTCCTGAGTTTTTCAAGTCCTGCTTCTTTATAGAAATAATCATGAAAGCTGATTGTAGGCACCAGTGGGAAAGGAAATCTCATCTCAAACCACTTTCTTTAAAAACATTCTTACTACTCAAAGTGATATTTTTTGATTTTTTCAGTTTACAGTTTGTATGAAAGAAATTCATATTATCATCCAGAAGCCGACAAAAGGATCCACACTACATTATTCCACTAGTGACAAAGTGCTGCATCTTACTGCTAATGACATCTTTACTTTGATGTCCATTTATTCTCTTTATTAGCAGAGATAAACTTTCATGAGCCAAAACTCCTTTTGTGTCTTCAGCATGTTTGTCATCTTTCACCCTTCCTCCCTTCTGTACCCAGTGGGGAATTAGCAACATACTGAAAATTCAATTTTCTGAGTCTCTTACTAGTAATAAAGTAAAACACCTGCTTGTAGTGCATATAGGGTATCTACTACATAGTGGTGGTAAATACTTTTGCTGCACATAATGGCTTGATCTCCCAAAAGACTACCCATTGCTCTTTCCCTTTATCATTTTGTTTGTGTCTTCTTGTTTCGGTTCTGTTTTGGCTGTGTCAATCCTCATGGGTGTTTTTGACATGGTATGCACACTGCCCAGGCATTACCAAGCATGGGGTTACCCTTCTTCCTCCGATGAGAGGTAAGGTCTTCCCTGCCAGCCTCGCAAGCACACGCAGTTTCTGATATGTAGTAGTGTCATTATATGCATTTTTTTTGGGTGGGGGCTGAGTAATGAAAATTGCTGACCTAAAAGCTTGGAATCATCTTCTCTATTTAAGCAATATAATTTTTAATTTCTTGATCAATGTGCTTAATCAATCTTTGCCACAAAAGAATTTTTGCAGACAGCTTTCTCTGTTCAGCATTGCGTGTTGGGTATCCCAATATGCCATTCATGCTCTGCACAGCTCCTTCTCCACATGCATCTCCAAGAAGTCTTGTTTCTGGCATGAGTTTCACATGCAATATGGAATCTGATTTGGAAGGGCCATAAAATTTTCATGGGACATAAAATTTGCATGTAGAAGGCACTTTTATTGAGTTTTCTTAGTTAATTATAGGAGCTTCAAAACTCACCAGTAAGGGGCAAAATCCTCAGCCACTGTAAATCCACGTAGCTCTGTTGAAATCAGCAGGGCTTTGCTACTTTACACATCTGCTCCATCGTTTTTTTTTATCTGGGAATTTTTTTATTCTGCATTGCCAGCTAGAGAGTTATTGTGCAAGCAGGCTGTAAAGCACAGCAATGTTTTTGACTCCATCTACATGTCCTGTATTTGTTATCTAATTGCCAATAGACTGAACTGCAAAGGGACTGTATTTTTCAGCCAAACGACCTGTAAGTAGCAGGAAATCTTATGCTCTTACCTCTTTGGCCAAGACAAGAGCATCCACATTTTACATAATGAGAGAAATCAACTGTTCTTTATCGCTGCTTTTTGTGCAATTGCAATTCTTTAAAGCCTAGCTGCTGCTTGGATTCAACAACTGCATCCCAACCCTCCATGCATCAGAAACATGCAGGTCACTTTTATACAACTGCAGTGAATACCATTATTTGTAACTAGATTGAGCTAAAATTCAGCCTCAGGTGTTCACACAGGCATCCCTGGCTGCTTAGAGGGAGCAGTGTGCTTCCATTCAAGAGGGGATTGCAAGTCTTCCTTTGGCTTCAAGTTACATATTTATCATTTTGCAAATTAAAATTAAATGATAAATTAGTGATATGAAGGCAAATTACAGTGTCTCTTGTCACTCCAGATTTCTCAGTGGTTGCAGACTCTGCAACTATATGAACAGCAGAACTTAAGTCCTTATTCATGCACTTTCTTATGGGGTATGCAGAAGCACCTCTCAGGCTGCAGCCCCAATTTCTTATCCATAACTGCAGTCTCTTATGCGGACATGTGAGCAGACCCGATTCCTTGTTATTTCATTGTGTCTTCCCCAGTATGTTCAGTCCCACCCAGTTAAGGTGTTGCAGGAGTGACCTGCATGATGGGTATGTTTTCCTCCTGGGAATCCATCTGGAGATGCAGATTGCATCTTCTCAATGCCACACCCCGTGTCAGACCCCAGCCAGAGCTCTGTCTTGCAGATGAGGAATCTCAGAGGTATAACCGAGAATGTGCTGGGACTTCTAATGAAATAATAAATTAGTTACAGCTGTTAATAATTATCCTTATTACCACAGTCCATTCAGATGAATACTTGCATCAGCCAGGTTTCCTTTTCTGCAGGATTGTTGCCTGTCTGATTTGGTGGGGTGTCCTGCTGTCTCCCTGCACCTAAGGCAATGGTTGTGTCCTCTGCCTTATCCTCCACTTCTTCAGAAGAACAGTTCAGCTTAATGTTCAATCTAGTTTGTCTAATTATTCAAGCGTGGGCTCCTAATAGCACAGATTAGTCAGATCAGCAGGTGGGCTTCAAATCAAAAATATAATAATTGATATCACATTGGCCAGTCTAATCAACACAGGCTGATGGCATCTGCTTTATTCTGTGCTTTTGTATTGTGAATCAAATCTCCAAATTGAACCAAAGTATTTCTAGGAGTCATATTATCACCACTTGGCTTTAGCAGCCCTTGTGGGCTCTCACAAGATCCCTAGAGACAGAAAGCAATATGTGTTCCTTTCAGTTAAATTCAGTTTGGTTTTCAAGTGAAAAAGAGCCCCAAGAAATACAGAAAAGCCTAAGCTGTCCTCGGATGTAATATGTCTGGCTATGTTATAACTAAAAGATAAATATTCAACTTTTTGCTTTTTTGTCCCCCCCCTTTTCCTTTTTTCCTATCTTTTTTTTTTTTTCTTTTTTGTTTTCCTTTCTTCTTATTACCATAGTAACTTCCAGTAATGTCTTATATAACATGACCGACCCCATCATAAAGGATTTATTTGCTCGTGTCCCCATCTCAGCTTGAAGTCATGTGCAATGCAGCCTCTTATTTTGATTTTGCTTTCCAAATAATCAGGTAGTTTTTATCTTCAAGTAGGGCCAAAGAAGTACTGTTGGCTCCTGAAGCAGGTGGTGGTGAATTTTGTACAGGTCCATAGCTCCTGTAGGATTTTACTCTGCTGCCCTGCCTTAACTTTGGTGAGGGCTCTATCTCCTGTGTCACCTGCTTTGGCACAACGCGTTTCTGTGACCCAGCAGAACGGAGTTCCTGGCCATTGCCTTCATCCCAAAATTTCAGGTGACTTCCTAGTAATCTGGGATTTAAATCATGGGAACCTAAGGACTGACATTTTCAACTCCTCTTCTATTGAAATTTGGTGATCCGGGAGTAGTTTCTTCTGTACTGATCTGGGCCTGCCAGAAGATCATTTAGATATGAGCCTCACTGACATCAGCACGGTGCAGCCTCCCGCCATGTACCCTGAAGTGGGACCTTGAAGTTGCTCAGGAGCTGCCCTCTGGTCTGCTTGTAGTATGCTGGAAATTGGTTTTTGTGCTAAATTACACTGTATTTATTTTGGCAGGTGGGAACTGATGAACAGCACAAACAAGGGACATTAGTCATCATCTGCCAATGAGTGACAGTGTGTGCTGCCAACCTGCTATGATGGGAAGTATCATTTCTGGATGCTGCTGAGGTTTTGGGTAGAACTGGTTGTAATTCCCCCATTACCTTGTGGTTCTTATACTAATTTGTTACAAACACCTCTTTCTCTGAGTTCTTATGCCACTGTGAACCTTAGGGGCCAAGGCATATTTTGTAGCATTTTCATTACAGCTGCCCTACTTGCTGTTGTTGTAGTACAGCCAATTGGTGAAGTCCATTGTATGATTCATGGCATGAATGTCTCATTTTAACTTGATTACGTGGCTTTTAAATGCTTTTATAGACAAGCTTACTCTCATTTGATTTGTCTGCTCGTATGTGTTATAATAAAGTACATAGTAAAGAATGGTGAAGAAAGAGTTTGAATACAGAATTTTGCAGTTCAGCATGCAAACTGGCACAGGATGATTTCAGCTGAAGGCAAAACCTTTCCAAGGCAAAAGCTCTGATGATATGGTTTTTATTCTTGGTGATTGAGCTAATCTTTAGTTTCTCCTAGAAAAACTTATTTCACACAGTTTACATTTATGTCTTATGAATTCACAGTGGTTTCCACTGGGACATTTCAAAATGCTTCATAGATTTTTACTTTTCATAACCCTTTTATGGATTTGGCAAGTAGTACTATCAGTTTCATAGGTGGGAAGGCCTGATGCTGAGACAGTGAAATGACTTGGCTGTGGCAAGTCAGAAATTATCTGACATAAGGCACTCAGTCTGTACCTTGACCATAGACATCAGCTGTCAGTCATCAGCAAAGACCAACAATGGAGTCTGGTTCCCGTTTCCCTCTGACAACCTCTTGGCAGTACTCCCTTGTTCTGGCCAGGCCAGTGTGCCTGCTACTTCTCCAGTTCCTAGAGAAGCCAAATATGTGGGAAATTGTGAAGAAACAAAATATTCTTTAAGATGTTTGCCTCGGGCACTGATTTCTTGCTTAAAAAATGGATCCACTTTCTCCTAATAAAAGTCACATGGTTATTCCATTCTCCTGCCACCCAATTTAGATGTGTATGGGTTTTCATTGGTATAGTACCAGGTAGAGGTGATTGCTTTTCTGCCTACTGTAATAAGTGATAATTATATAATAACAGAATTAAATCAATGGCTTTAATTGTTCTCCAAATTTTGAAGGGAACTAAAAAAAAGCAGGCTGGTCATATTTTACTGTGTATTTCATTGCTAGGTAACTTGGATCAGGGGATTATCTCCTTTTAATTTGTAATACTTTGACCTCACTATACCATGTTAAGACAAGGAAGGAAACCAGGTAAGATAGATGAAAATCCTAGTTATTGCAGGGCAAGAAACAAGTCTCAGGGTACAGCTTTTGGGGGTCAGGAAATGAAATGTGTTCACAGTTCTGTTAGTAATTTGCATTGTTACAGAGATGTTTGAGCTCTTGGACTCAAAAAGTTTTTCAAACCGAATATGAATGTGATAAGAACTTGAGACCTTGGGGCCATCTGAAAATCCCAGGAACTCCCCAGGAAACGAATTTTGACTAAATGTCCTGGAGAGTTCCCACATTCTTGTTATGTCCAGCAGAGAAATAATAGTTGCAAAATGCTGGGGCCACAGTGTCTTTATTTCAAGGATCTTTGAATTTTTTACTAGCAGGAGTTTTTTTCTAAAAACACATGGATATAAATTTCAAAATCTTTGCCACAGGGTCAACAGAGAGGCAGCATGTTCCATATATTAGTAGTGATTCAACTTAGGGACTTGGGCTAAATTTTAGACCCAAGTCCATTTTGTGCATCAGTCTTGAGATCAGCAGGACTCAGGCAAATGCAAAATGTGCCACGTGGCAAACGCTTTACTCGCTATGTGTTGAATGGAAAGCTTATTTCATAACAGGCCTGGATCAAGAACTACATGTGGGTGTTATCTCTAAAGCTTAACTCAACCGTTCGGCACAGGCAGATTACTTTTAAACTCAAGAGAAAGTGACTAGCTAGGGAACTGGGGAAGAATATTAATTTGTTTTACAACCAAAGGTGCCTTTATCTTCAGATACTCAAATGTGAAAGTATATTTGTCTCCCACCAATGAAATATAATATTGATGTTACCTCCAAGAAATATAGTGTAATGTATTGCTTTTCCTTCTGTTTTTCACTTTATGTAAACATGCAAACACCCATGACACCCCACTATGATGGCAGCCAATAGACTAAACACCCTCGCTGCTGTTGTGTAACCATGGGCAATTTATCTAAGTCTCACCTCTCTTAAAACACTTTTATCAAAATTGGCGGTCAAACAGCACTGAACCATGGTGGCCTCAATCTTAAATGCTGTGGTGCAGATTTTAATTTGGGAAAGATTAATGCACTCTCAAGTGTTAATGCCACAGCTTTCTGTTATCTGCATTGATGGGTGTCAGCTAATTTCTGCAGAAGGATTGTAAAGCAAACTGTGCATGTTGATATTTCAGAAACCTAAGCTCCAGAATGGCTAGATAATAGAGAGGGGAATGGAACTATTTTCTCAAATTTCTTTTAAATTAGAAAATGTTTCCCCTGTCTTTCTAAAGCTGAGCTACCGAGTCAATTCCATTCAAGCTGATTCTTGAAGATATAGGGAATATTTCATTTAAAGGAGCAGTAAAAATGTCAAAAGATACTTTATCAAGGTCGCTTTTAGAGTGAAGATAACAACCCATCTTCTAACAAATATAGACCGCTATAGGAAGCTTAGTAATTTCCAATACTGTAGAAGCTCTTAGTCTCTGTCTCCATCATCTCTCATGGATTTTTTCCTTGTCTGCCCATGTATAATATCTTAATCAACACAAACCTTTTTTTTCATTTAATAAAATGACAATAGCTGGTACACTTTGACTGGTTTATTTTTCAGCTTCATACAGTTTAGCAAATGTTTTGTTTCTTGAGTAGTCTAACTGTGAAGAAGATGTCTGTGAAGAAGATGATGCACAATAACTAGGAAATTCTATTTGTACAGGCTAATTTACACAGGAAGAGGGGGGGAAATGCAATTAAGCTCATAAAACTTGCTCCAGCAATGATCCAGGTCAAGGGGCTAATAGTGAATTGCATGAATAACAGTCACTCACCCAGCCATGTTAAACAGTCTTGATAATATCATCCAAAATAGCCAATTATTTTGAGTGTTATTTAACAATGGTTTGTATGGGAAAATAGTAATAAAGGGTATAAGGTAAAAAATAATTTCAAAGGGATTAGTTGCAATTCTGTTCACAGTAAACTGTTTTCATGCTGAAGGGATGAAGGAACAATGCTTTAGAGGAGAGTGAATTGCATATGATTTAACACTGATTTTATATGTTCAACCAAAACCATACCACCGACCTTATCATAGGGCTAAGGGGAAAATATACTCAACCAGGATCAAAAATTCTTCCCTTTCTCAAGGATGATTTCTTCTTTAGCTTTAAATAGTCAAATTCAATTTAAATGTTTTCTGCCCCTTAGTTTTCCTTAGCTACAGTTTTTTTGTGAGCTTCAGACAGCCTCTTCTCTGAGCCTGCAAGCTGGGCTGGCAGACCAGGCACCTATGCCCAGGCAGCACTCTGCTCCCCTCCTAAGACAGCCCTTCTAAATGTGTAATCACTATTTTTCCCTATTCCATCTCCCCTGTTTCACCACATGGTATCTGTAGCTGCCATTTCTTTCCCATGACTGTAATCTGACTGTAAAACATTGTGAAAACATTGAGGATGTGGTTTATTGTAAGTAGACTTATCTAGGAGCCTGTTTCCATACTGTTTAGGCTCCTCAGCAGCTTCATCCTTGCATTGTGTGGCAAGACAGTGCCATCAGTTCCATTTTAAAAGCAGGAGCAGAGAAGGAAATGTCCTGATTGGTGCGCCAGTCCCAGAGCCCTGTTTACTGCAAAACAATCTTCCCTAAGACCATGAACTTTCTACTTTGGTTATAGCAAGTGACACAAGGGTGTGAGGACTATACAGCTGCTGGGTGGGTAAGTAGGGAGATGATGGAGATATGTACTGGCTAGGCAGGGTAAAAGAGGTAAAAGGAATGTTATTTCTTACCCAGTTTACCAGGAAAGGAATGCAAGAAAAGTGCTCACTTTAACTCTGGATTTTGATTTCAGTATTTCCTGACTTTAAATCTGCTTAATTTAAATAATATTATTTGCCTGCATGAATTTTTACAGGTATTACTGCTTCTTGATACTGATCATTTTCAATTTAATTCCACAGTAACAGTGTTGGGGTTTTTTGTTTGTTTTTTTTTAAATTATTTCTGCTTTAGTTGTGGTTCACATAACTGTTGGTAAGGCAACTTTGAGTAAGTATTTACTCAAATCATGTGACTATACTTGTTTCATGTTATTATTAATTAATGATGCAAAAAATAGATTGAAGTTGACATCCTCTCACTTTGCTTTTCTTTGTCAAGTTCTGATGGAGTGAAGGTTCACTGACAACTTTTCAGTAAACATGCTTTGTGCTGTAATTTGTCAAATGGAGATTTTTATTCAACTATTGACTAATAAACAACCAAAAAGGGTCAAAATGTCAAGGTTGTTTGCCTTTAAACAGGGATGTTCATTATTAGAGAAGTCACGTATCTACATCCTCCATTGATTCTCCCCATACAAGAAGGATGTTTTGCAGCTTAGTGGTAACTTTGTAGTTTTAGTCTTTCTTCTGACTGGTGCAGACATTCTGGTTGCAATATAACTGCTCCATCTTGGCTTCCAGATAGCAATACTAAGATAACAGTGGATTTATTTCTCCTACCCTCTGTTCTACCTTCTATAGAGCCTTGACCCTGAAGCTCACACCATGTAAAAACAGATGTCAACATCCTGAATCTGTTTGGACTCTGATATGATTGACGAGCAGAGGTTTATTTAGAACATAGAGCATGTCTACACCAAGTAGTTTTCTGTTGCTTGAGAGCCAGGATAGCCCAGCCATAATAAAAAGGTTAAATTAACCTGTACAGACCTATGTGACACTACGCTGTGCCACTGATGTTAAAAATAGACTATTTTATACTAGTCGTGGTCCGTTTCCATTGCCCCATGGTTTGCAGGATAGGTGTCCTCCTACAATTAGATTGCAAACTCTTTTACTAGGGAGCTTCTTTGATGGCAAGTATGCCTGAGTCTGTTACAGTATGGCCGTGGTCTAGATGGTCACAGTCTAGCACTACAGAGTGATAAATGGTAATAGCGGGTGATCAGCAGCTCTGGTGATCGGGGCCTTTCGTCTTTAGTGTTTGGAAGGTCTTGATTTTGGAATCTGAAGTTTGAAGGTTTGGCTCAGTTTTTGTTTTTATTTTGAGACCTTTGAGAGTCTTCAAGGAAGATGGGTCAAATGCCTTTCCTGGCGCCCCAAGGGTAAATCTATACTACACTGCAGAATTTAAGTGGAATTGCATTGGATTGCTGTTGCTGTGATATGGACAAGAATATGGGTCACTTTGAAACATATCACTACTGATGATAAACTCACTACAGCATATTTTGATACTATTCCTGCATCTGCCAGAAACTATGGCTACTGTGTAAAAATCAACAATGCCCTTTTCTGGAGAAAAATTCATACAAAAGCTTCAAAGTGGTATGGATTCTGTACATTTGGGGCATGACTGTAAATGGTCTTGTGTGAGTGACAGCATGGGTTTTCATAGTTTTGCCTGTGTGTTGAAACAGTCTATTCTGTCACTGTGTTCCCATTGCTTCAAATATGCATGGTACAGCTTGTCATAAAATTCTGATTGAATTTAAACCATGTGTGTGTGGTTAGGGAGACATCTGTTAATTGTTCATGAAATTAATTGAAGAGTGACTATCTAGTTGAGTCTTCATTGGATTTATTCCTAGGAGCTGTAATTGGCAGTTTGGTAAGAGGTATCCCACAAGCAGGCTATTTTTAAAAAGAAAAAAACCCCTTACATGTATCTCCTGTCAGCCCATATTCTGGTGTTGAATATGCAATTTTAAAAATGGGATTGTAACAACTCTTCATATCAAAGTGAAATGCTTGTTTTTCATACAGGAATTACTGAGTGTAACATAATTGGGCTCACTGAAATGAATTCAGCATCTCTCAGAGAACAAAATCATTGAGCCTACTGACTAAATTTAACAGCCTAATAGAAATACGCAGGTGAAAGTACAATTAATTTTAATTACTAGACTATACATTGTTAGTTGCACAGCCATGAGTAAAATTAAAATGGCAATCACAATTAGAAAATTGCAACCTCATTGTGCAACAAATTAGTCACAAATTAAAAGTCCAGGAACTATTATACATCCACTTTATTGCTTTATGACCATTATTGCCCTGATATGGATTTTATATCTTTAATGTCTTGTCCACCTCTTTACACCTTATCTTTGTTTAGGATCTCTGGCTCCTTCCCAGATTGTGAATCTATTAAAAGAAATAATATAGGCTAGAGGGATATGACTTCCCTGTTCTCTCTTGGCAGAAACTTGTAAGTGGCCCAGTCCTGCTCGCAGGTGGCTTACAAAACAAGGTTTATCATGGGATTATTTCAGTGAGGTTTCCAGAGTAAAGAAAACAGTGTTCAGGGAGTAATAGCTGAGGTCTGTATGTGATGTAACCCTTTTAGAAAAGGTCAGGCCAGTTAAAGAGGGGAATCTAGAGGGAATCTACACTGCTGTAAGTTAGACTCTCTCCTACCCCTCCCCTCTGGCTGGGCAGACTGCTTGCCTGCACAGAGAATTTTAGCTACAGGAGCATTTATGTTATAAGCCCCATTTTTAGCTCTTCTCCACATTGATTTATGAAATCAGGTTTAAAAATTATCCCATCCTTGTGGGCTTTGTGGTGGCTGAAGCTGCCTTTGCCCTGAAACACTTGAGGAGCCATCATAGAATGCCTGAGCTGAAGCAGTGGCTGCAAACACCTGAAATGCAGCACCCGAAAACACTGCAGATGTTCTGTAAGACCACATGTTCTTGCTGTCCCACGTCTGGAAACCAGTGTCTGTACCCATCTGGAACCAGCAACTCATCTGACCAGGTCTTCATCTGCAGGTAAGTACTATGAGACCAACAGCAATCACCACTGCCTTAATGCTATCTTGAGTGCGTTGCAGGGAGAACTCCAATTTGAAGTGACTCAAGGTTCTGCCAGATACCAGGATGGCTCTTGTGCAAAACTGCGGAGCCACAAAGAGGGCTGAAGTAACTCCAGTCCCAAAATCTCCACTTCTGTCCAGGATGCATCAGAGGACCAAGAAAGAGAAATTCTCATACCAGCATCTGATTTATGTGCTCTGCATTTAGCCCAGTCCCTCCAGTCCTCCTGAGGGAGGCCAAGGCAAAGGGCTGCATACATTAGGGCTGGGAAGAACAGTACATAGCAAGATAATTAATCAGAGTTTGTGGGGAGGGGAGCTGGGGAAGGGGTTTAAGACCAAACCATTGAACCCCAGCATGATCTCTGTTCTCCACGTGGTCTCAGTTCTCTGGGGCCTGTTCTAAAATCATCAGCGCGTAGGCCAGCTTGTGTGAGCCCCAGCAGGGGCTTTTGCAGTGCTTGGAGAGCTGAAACTCTATTTCAAATATGCAATTGAACGGTTATCAGAGGGTAATGATGTTTAGTCACTACCAATTGGGACTGGATTTTAATTGATGACCCAGAGGTGAAAGTCTTTATATTCCATTACCTGCTATTGCCAGTATTTTTCTTCTGTAATCTTCTTTGCTATAATGTAAATATTTTGAGAAGGGGAAATTAAAGTGGGACTGAAGATATGCAGCTGTTTTGGGGTGAGAAAAGATACGTTTGCTCCCTGGTTATCTTTCTATATTTAAGGCCCCACAGGGACTTCTTAGCACAATCCCCAATTCTGCTGTCTACTGTTAAAATGGAACCAAAATATAGTTTATTGAAACAACTTACTTATTTGTTTTTTAACTGCATATTGTGGATTGCAAATTTCCATAGAATTTTGCTTCCATATTTACATTGTTCCCCTGTTCTCAACAGGAAGGATTCCCTATTATCCCAAGCAAAACTCATCTTTGATTACTAAATCACACACTGAAATCTCCCTCATACAGTTCTGGGAGAGGCCAGAACCTGTGATTTACTGTATATTCATGCAGCTCCTAGGACCTGATTGCACAGAGCCTTGTAGGGCTTAAAGCAGGATAGAAGCTGAGGAAAAAATAATAATGTGATCAATGGGTAATTCATAAGAACTTCTCTCAGAGGTCCTAGGATTTTCTTATTATCAGTAGTTTTCATAACTTAGACCTCCCTGAGTTTTAGAGTTTCTTGGTAGGCTAATAAGGATGGTCTTTCTCTTGAAAATGTGGAGACATAAAAATGAAATGCCAGCTTTAGAATCTATTTGGACATATCCTGTATGGTCAGTGTTTTGAATGATTTCTACAGCAGTAAGTAGGTAAGATTAGGGAAACATCTATCAGTACCACTGGCTGATACCCATTTACTATAGCGGGTTCTTTACTGGGAAACAATATGTGTTGTTCCTTCAGCATTAACATTAGTCATACTAATACAAATATCTCTTTTATGACTTGTGATAACTTTCTTTTGAAATCCAATCAGCTCCTCTGTCTGTAAAATAGGATTAATGATAAGTCAGAATGATGTGCTCAGGGCCATGCAACAACCTTGCAAGAGAAACAGGAATATTCTCCAGTTTCTTGTTTACTGAGCCACAAGATGCTGTTGAGACCCTTCTCTGTCCAAGTATTATGTATCTCTGCTGTGTGGTGCCAAAAGCACGTGGAATACAGTGGTTTTCTTGGTTGTAGTCTTCCCATGCTGATATTTTAGAGGTGGTATTGTAGGAAATGTGGTAAACTTGTCTAGAAGAAAATGTTGATGCAAGGAATTACTTGTTTTACTTTTCCTCCTGCTCTTTGCTGGTAAGAAATTGGCCTTCCCTATGAGTCAGAAGGTTTTTGGTGTTGAAATGCATGGAAGAGCTGCAATACAAATATCTTGTGATTTGGGTCAATAACTTTGCATTAATATTTGCTGTTAGTAATAAGTGAGTAGAGCCTCATGGGAAAGCTGCAAAAATGGAAATGTCTCCTTGCAGACATGTGTTCATGAAACCAGGGTCTGCAGCTGACAGAGCAATTGGAGAGGTGTCTTTAGGCTTTATTGTTGGAATCCTGAAACTCTACGTGACTTTTGAAATCCTTGGCATGGTGGGGAGGAGGGGGAACTTGGGTCCCAAACTTCCTGTGAATCTCAGAAACATTGCAAATTTCTTATTCAGCCATTTTATTTATGCTGCAAATATGTAAGCATGATTCTTTAGCTATAGCTGAGAAGAATCCTCATGAAAGCTGGAAGATAACCCTCCACTTAACCCCAGGTACTGTAAACTGCTTAATTTCCCCTACAAAGAACTAATTAAAAATCTACATAATAAATTATTTTCTTATAGTCTAACGGGACTTAACAGAAAACATGGGTTTGAGCATGTAGCTTTGAAATTAACTAAGCAATGTAACAGCATTAAAAAAATATCCCTAGGAAACCTTCATCTCTGATTTTATTTTATACTGTTATAGAGCTCATGCTTCAGTGATTTCCTTTCATCTAGTCATGGGGCTGAAGGAATAAAACAAAAAAGGAAACCTCTTGAGTATCTGATGTGTATGGTAAATGGTCATTTCGGAGACCATGCACTATGGGCCTCAGACTGAGAGTTTAATTTAATTGGTTGAAATTAAAAAAACATTCATGCCTCATGAAATTATAACCTTTACCCCTTGTGTGTCAGTTACATCTGACACTAGCCTTGTTGTTTAGAGATGAAATCCCCCCCCTATTTAAATGGAAGCTCCTATGGGACCCACATAAGCCTGGCAAACAGAAGAGGCAAGTGACTCTGATCGCTAGATCACTACTCCAACCACAGTTAACATCAGCAGCATTTCTTTTAGAAGTTTGTGTGTCTTTTTTTATCTTTACCATTTGAAAAATCATGTTTGTTCTTTTGTTATCAGTATGCTGATATTTCTTTTAAAATCCATGTTTAAAAAAATTGGCTTTGTGTTCTCGCTGGGGGAAATGAAATACAAGGGACAGAGCTCCAGATTTGTGTGTTTCCTGTCGAAAAATTGGGAGCTGAGGTTCAGCTTCTAGCTTGGATGGTAATCTGGTTTGCATCAGTTGAGCTCTCTACATGATTATGCATAAGTGTGTGTGTTTTCTGCTGTATTATTCTTTTCTTGTTGGTTTAGATATAAAGTACAAGAACATTATTATTATTTTTTTTCCAGATGTCTGTGCAGTGCTGAGGACAGGGGCAGTGCAAGCTCCTTTCAGACTGGGGCTATTACTGTAGTGCCAAATAAAACCAGTTTTTAATAACATACACAATGAGGTACAGATGGGATGTCTTCAATGTTTCAGGACGGAGTCCTCAAAGAGGACCTCAGAGACACAGGTCCTCAGCTTCCACTGACTTTCAAATGAACTTGAGGACCACCAGCTTTAGATTCCTTTGGGGAATCTCACTATTATAAATGTGCCTATCTCATATTTGTATGACATACGAGGTAGTGAGATAAAACCCCTGCAAGCTTGTAGAGCTGACCTAGCCCTTTAATAGGAGATCTGCTTGCGGGGATGCCCCAGCTCTGACCGATGTTCGCATCATGTTCATGCTGAATTTCTGAAGCCCTGCTTAAATGTCTTTATTCTGTGAGATACTGGGTCCTCAGCTAGTCTAGAAGCTGGGTTACCAGAGCAGTTTCAGTGATGGCTTCTCCTTATACCAGAACTCTTCCCTGGAAGGGTATCAAGTGATGTGGTAAGCTAATTAACCAAGGTGACCCATTCCCTCTTAGTCTTTTGCTGTCAACAGATGCATCAATTGGTTTCAGTTTTGTGTATAAGGTGAGCATATATAAGATAGATGTATATACTGTTGAGTTCTGGTTATGCTTAACAAAGTTTTTAAGTGCAATAAGAAGTTAAAAAAATGTTCATGGAAATTATTTGGGATCTAGAACACCTTTTATACATGAAAATTCAGGTCATTTATACCAGAGAAGAAATGAATAAGAAGAGACCAGGCGAAAGGACTTAATATGGAGGGGAAATATGCTGGGAAATTCTTACTCTGAATAAGAGATGAGAATGAGGTGATGAGATGGTGAGAGCTGAGAATGAGAATAAGTTCATGTTCAATGAAAAGAAAGTTAGTTATCACATAACCAGTAGAGAAAATTCCCAGAAGTGACAGCTGTTTTTTAGTGCTTATTGCTATAGAATATCATTGACAGCAATTTAGGAAGTTTCAGAAAACACTGAGCATTTACAGAGATCACAAGAATGCTCAGAAGGTTAATACCAGATTGTCTTAAAGAAGGAGTTTGCAAAATGAGGTAACTTTGATGATGTGGCACATTACCCTCCTCTGCCTGGCTGCACTATCTTATGAAGCAGTAGGACACAAAAAAAAAGTCCCAGAATGCGGAAGCAGGAGTTGTACCCTTGGTTTTGTCTAGCACAACAGAAGGGGTTCAGATCCCAGTTATTTTACTTTTCTGTCAGCATAGCACCAAATTCATAAAACCCTGATTAGGTGTCAGGCAGTCTCAGGAACATGTGTAACATCATGAATGTGTGGGTTGACTTGTAGCAGTACTCATTGTCCATAAGCTTAGCAACAAGAACAGTTCGTTCTCATGCCCTGTGGTGCTACTTATCCTTCAGGTCTTTCATGAATAAGAAGCACAAAATTGGTGAAATTCTCAAAGTATCTGATGCAAAAGGACTTTTTCAGATGTTGAATTCAGGTTAGAACCTAAAATCCTCCATTTTGGCCTAATGTAACATTTACTGCCAACATCATGCATTTATTATTCAAACTGTGCTTGCATGCTTGCCCCTGAAAAATTCAAAAGATGCAGCAAATCTGTCCCAATGGTCTTTCCAACTCAGGACTGGGCTCTGATACCTCAGGAGAGCACCAGTGTCACTCTAAGAAGGCCATATGTTTCAGTGCAACTGCTGCTCTGCAGCTAGGAGGGATGAAAATACTGTTTTAGATGGAGGCTGAGGCATTGCTGGTCTATGTTTAATGAGGCCGTGTGTGCAAGATCCAAAATGTTGACTTGCTAGTCATGTGAACATGGGGACAGACAGTCATCAGTGCTGGAGATGTGCTGCGGTTATGGAAAGGGAAGGAAAAATCCAAGGAGCAAATATGCCTGCTTTCGCCTCCTCACTCACCAGTGCAACCTGTGGGGCTGGTCCAAAAACTTTCCAGGGATTTTGGATTAAGATGAGCTTTTCTATGCAAACAAACTTGACCAAAGAGGAAAGCGTGTATCTCTGTGTCTTCCTGGGGGGTGATGTGTATATAGGTGCAAGTCTTGTTAATGGCAAGCAACATAAGCAAGCAGGTTTTAATCCTCTGAAGGGTGTATGCTTCAGTGCAAGGAAATGAATGGGACTCGTTGACCAATAGTCAACAGATTTTCCCTGAGAACCAAGGAAATAGAAGCCTCTCCTCAGCTCTGTTTCTGAAAGAAAAGCACTAAACTTTCTCCCCTGTGTGAGCCCTTACAATGATAAAAGAATAAACTGCTCTGCTGGAATGTTTGGAGTTGTGGGGCTTTTAGCTCCTCCAGGGAGTGGGCATTGCTATCTGCAGATTGAATCAATCTGCCTCAGAAGCGTGATGGCAAAAGAGCCCGTACATGACAACAAAGTGACACATCGAGGGAACAGCCTTTACTTCTTTGAGGATAGATAAGATGGCTTTTTAAAAAGTGAGCAGGCACAGAGCAACTGCAACCTCACCCACTAGCAGTTTTAATCCTCTTGCTTGAGATTGGTAGAAGATTTGGCAGGTAGGAGGATGGGGTAAGTCTCTTGTTATCTGAGAGGAGGACAATGCTGTTACAAGTACGGCAGCAAGTGAATTCTTGCTTGATAATAGAATTAAAGGGAGCTAAAGGATGAACTCTTTTCTTATTGGGGGGAATAATAAGGTTGTCCGGGGCTAACGTTAGTGAAACTTCTTATTCTGTCTCTGATTTACTTGTTATTGGGTGTCTTGTGCGCAGCACTGCAAAGGTCATTGTTATGTTAATCCATGGATGCTGTGCAGGGCAGTGGAGGCCTGGCCAGTTTTGTTTGCTTGAAGGCACCCCTCTTTTGCTTCTTTACTAGGAAATGGCTCTTGACCAGCAATTTATTCTTAAGCAGCTGATTTTTGTGTGATTTTTGTTTAGAGGCCATGCTTTAGGACCTTTGGGGCTGTGGTGCTGTGTCTTGGAGATATGCCCATTTAATGAAAACCACTTCATGTCTACAGGTACCACATTTGTGACATGGATCTCTACCACGTAAGTTAAAGGAGATCTCAGAGTGAGCTCTGCCAGAGATTTCCATAGCCACTGATCCCAGCCACAAGAGGGAAACACAACCATATGCATTAATCCAGTCTGTCAGGTGCACCTTCTCCACATGTGCAAAGTCTTCTTGGACAGCTGAGATACCCTGGGGCATCCCAGTGCTACCTCAAATACAACCCAGGGGTGGCATTTCCCGAAGTCCCAACCAGCTAGCGTCGTGGAGGTTGCTGGAGCCCCAGTGGGCTCCCTCGTCTTTCCTTTTGTAGTTGGTTGGTTGGAAGCAGTGTGGGAAGGATGCAATCATGTCTCTGATAAGTGTGTATAAACAGCATGTTTGGTGTGTGCTGGAACAAAACAGGAATGGTGTAAAAAGTGGTTTTGCCACAAACACCCTGAAAAGGCTATTACGGACACTGTGACAGAAGGCTTTGCCTTCTACTCTCCATTATCTAATAGTTTCAGTCATCAAGAAGGCAGCAGTTTTAATAACCAAACACCTTCCTGCTCTGAAGAAACAGCCCTGCTTTATAACTGCCTCTGCCTGAGCTGGGCAGCCAGGCAAATCCCATGTGGGAGGTCAGTGAGCTTGAGAGCTTCTGCGAACTCCTGACTTTGTGTGCTTGTGCTGGTAGGAAGCCAGTGTGCACCTCTGCTGCAGCCCTTACCTCTGCCTGGGGGCTCCTTTAGAGACTGGGCTTGTACCTAAACCAAATACAAATTTGTGGCCAGAGGAGGTAGTGTTGACCTTGATTTGTACCATGTCTGTCGGTGCATTTGTCTATAAAAATCACAAGTAACAAACCCTCCAAGGACAAAACTCAATTTTTCCCAATAATCATATTTTTTTTCCAGAAATCTGGGGTTTCCCATTTTCAAAAGTAGCAGCAAAATAATTTTTTGTGATGAGCATCATCTCAGGGCAACGGGTGCTATCACAGCCAGTCATGCTCCAGCCCTCCTGGGCTGGGGGGGATGACGGGCTCTTGCACAAGCAATTAGTGAGGTAGCTAACAATGGAGAGGTAAGGTTGTCTGCTGGCCCTTGGCAGTCGGGCTGGTGGGAGGGTGAGGATCAGGTGATGGTGTGCTTGCCTGAGCCAGTTGTGGCATGAAATGAAGGGAAGGAGACCCTTCTGCAGCCCAGAGTCCAGGGGCACTGCTCTGTGGCCACCAGCTTCAGGTGGAGAAAGAAGCTTCAGCTTCATTCCCCACATGGGATGCCTGCATTAATGCCCACACACCAGCTGCCAAGGGCACGAACTGAATATCCTCCAGGGAGGGAGGGACATGGGGACAAGTGCAGATTTTTTGGGCTGCACCAAGGCCAGGTGTGAGAGGGTTGTCCTTATCCTGCAATTCTGCAAAATATCACCCTGGAGGAGGAATGCATGTGACTGCATGAGCTGAGCACAGAGGCATTGCTGTTAAGACCAGCATCTTCAAAAACAAAACAAAAAATGCGTCTGCAAGATGAGCACGAGTCCCAGAGCCACCACTGCTTTTAACGCATCTTCAGCAAGATGCCCTGCGCCATCCCCAGAGCCCCTCCGCTCACCCCCCCCCAGCTATTTAATTTTGCTCTGGCATGAAATAATAGAGTGCTGTGTATCTATTACAGATGTAAAGAGATTTAGACTGCCACAGGTTTCAGTAGCACATTCAAAGCCCTAACAAAGCTGGGTATAATAGACTCTCCCTGCCATTATCCATTCAGCAAGTGTAATAAATGACTCGGCCACAGCCTGCCATATACCACCCAGCCCAGATAACAGCTGAAAGGAGAAAATTAAATTTTGCTTTTGTTGAAACATTATGATTTATGTATTTGTAATATAGGCTGCGGTGGGCAATTGAAAAAAAAAAAGATTGCTGAATATACTTCAGGGTTACTGATTGTACCACAGGCCACTTAGAGTGCTAGAAATGCTGTTCTTCCTGCTGTGTTCCTTAATAATAATAAAATCATACAAATTCCCATTAACCTTTTCGCTCATGTTGATTTTCTTTATATATTTATTTATTCAGTTTTTTACTTCGAAGTCTTAAGCTTTGGCCATTTACTCTCAGCCTCATGAAAAATAAGAGTGATGGTTTATGGAGACAAGGCATGAAGTACCTAGGCATGTAAAAATGATGGATGTAGGTCAAAAAATCTATATATCATTTTTAGTATTTTTATAATAATTTTCTTTAAATGGGCTGGTTCCCCCCCTTCCCCTCCGCCTCTTCTCCACTGCTGTCTTTAGACTTGATGACAAGATATTCTGATATCCTCATCCTTGCAATATCTAGACCTATAAAAATAATTAACTTCTCCCACCTTAGAAATATAGAGACAGAAACAGGAGTGCTTCACCCTGTAATTTATAATATTGCAGCACCGTCCCTTAATATTGTAATCAGGCCTGCAAAGTCTTATCATGTTGTAGAATATAATGAACTTACTTACTCATTTCAACATCACATTTCATCTTAGTTGTTCTCCACATTACTTGCTTGTCCCTCCCCTTTTCTGGAACACTGGCAAGAACATAGAAGTTTTCTCCCTTTCTTTTTCCTTTTCTTCACCTCCTTTAGCTCTGGGATTGAACTGAGTCAACAGACCCATCAAGGAGGCTGGAGGATCCTTTGCCTGGGCTCCCTAGGAATTTGAACATGAGTAGCTTTTGTTATTTTTGTGGTTTTTAAAATGTATTAAACGTATTTATGTGGCTTATACAAATATGCTTGATCTCAGTGAAACCAATTTGTTGAAAAAGGACTTGGCTGCACGAGGAGGGACAGCAGTAGGGCTGGAGCCAGAGGATGCTCTGTGCTTCCCACGCAGAGCCTTGCAGTGTGCATCCTTGTTGCTCTGAGCATTTGTGTCTCAAATGTTGCCACTTAAAGCAGGGTCTGTAGGAAATTTGGAGGGATAAATGGGATTGTTCCTGTCTTCCTTTTGGCTGGTTGGTGGGGAGTGGAGTCCTGAAACTCTTTTATCTGACCCTCAAGTCAGCCCGTATTTAATGTGGGATTCATCTGGTAACGGCTCATCCAATAGTGACGATGTTGTTTTTTTCTGAGGAAGATCCTCTCTTCTGCATGTTCCTAGAGATTTTTTACAGTATTTTCTCTTCCACCACTAGCTCCCCATTCACAGCCACAAAAAAATCAATTAGTCCCATGGTATTTCCTACCCTTGCCCAAAATCAACCTGCCTTAGGGTCTGACAGCATTTCTCTAGGAGGTGCTCCCGTTGGAGCACTCCAGGAGAAATACTCTATAACAGCATATACTCCATAATATCCTGGAAGCTTTAGTCAGCCAGAAAAGGAGGCTTCACCTGTTCTCCAGCATTATCCTTTCCATTCTGGCTATGGCCTGAGCAGGTCAGCATCTTCATTAAGAAGCAGCTCTGGTGCCCCTGCAAGATGAGGCAGGGGCCTGATCCTAATTCCTCTTGTCCCCTTTGCTGTGTAGGAGCAATGCAAGGACATGTTCTGAGCCATGGCCATGGGGACAGCCTGTAGCTCTTCTGTAGGCTTTGCTATCTGCATCCCTTGCACTTTGATGTGTCAGAGCCTGGCACAGGTCTCTGGCATTAGGTCTGGCAATTTTTGGGGTAAGGCATATCTAGAAAGGTTAAAACTCACCAGCAAAAATGTATTGTGGTCTCACTGCATTTAATTTTTTTTAAAATCCTGGGTGCATGGGGTTAAGCATTTAAATAGCTCGTGTGAGTTTTAGACCTGCTGAACCCCAGGCTGCTGTTAGTGTATATGGTCTGGAAGTTTGGGTGTGCAGGGAATGTTTTACAGCTAGCTCATCTCTTGATCAGGTATTCTGCTAATGCACACTGACAGATATTTTGTGAAGCAACATTCAGTCTATTTATTGACCCCCTGCCCTCAAATGCATACATACAGCAGAGCACTCCAGCTTATATTTAATGCTGAAACATTTGTAAGTACTGTATATCCTATGATCTATTGGACTAATGAAAAAGAAGGTTTATCACTGCAGTCCAGTGTAAATCTGCGGATAACCTTACTGTACAGTCAATTTATTCCTTTAACAGGTTTATTCCTTTATCAGGTGTTTGTAGAAGGTTTCACCATAAGTACAGCAGAGACATAATTTGCTGTGGGGCAGATTTATTTGTTTCACAGGGTTATTATTTTAACAGTCTGATAATCACTATGAGTATGTTTCACCATTTGGTATTTCTGTGTGTATATGTGAAAGTGTGTTTATTCATTCCCTGAACAGGTTCATTTCCTTATCAGCTATTCATTTTAAAGAGTTTTATTACATATGCAGAGTGTGTAGGGTACTTGAGTGCAGTAATTTTATTAAGAGATTTATTTAGTGTCAGATATTCATTTAGCTGGGGTTCACTGTAACACAATCATACGCTTTCACCTGGCCAATTTTCATTGTATCTCACTGTTTGCTATAAACAACACTTCCCCTGTACTGCAGCCTCCAATTCTCCTTTTATTTTTTTAAAAAACTTTTTATAGGGAACACCCCCCATGCTCTGACATCTTTAATTTATTTTATTCATCATCTTTTAATTTTTTCTGCCTCATTGTCAGGGGAAGGGGATCTTCTTTGCAGGCTCATATGAATTGGGTTTTTTGAATGAATAGGCTTAAAGATTCTGCTAAGAGTACGAGGTTTCAGAAATGTCTCTTGAATGCCACTTGGGAATTGCTCAAGTCCCAACACACAGTCAGTGACTGGCTGGAGAAAAGCAGGAGGAGAAAGATGATCCTGAAACAAGACTCTGGTTTACTCAGAAACTGTTTGGCTTTGATGTTTTGCTATTATATAATAATTTTTATGTTATGTGAATATTAATTCCAGAAAAGAGGAGGAAAGAAATTGTTCATGAACTGTAGGTGATGTCTGCCTTTAACTTGGCATAAAATGAAGCTCTAAAATAGGGAAAAAAATCCAGCTGCATCACTGAGTCTCATACTGGGGCAAAATACAGTCTTCCTCTAATCTTCCTGATGTCCAGGGTTGTTTCAGACTGATTTCATGGGAGGCAGGCTTGGTGTGTAGTTGGTGGTTTGCCTTTCTGTCCCCACAGCTGTCCATAGGAAAGAGCTACATAGAAAATCTATAAGCCGTCTCTGCTCAGTGCTCTGAAATGGCTGGAGGTCACGGAGGAGGCAGAGGGTGACACTGCACATCCCAGGGACCCAGATGCAGGTTTTCAGGCATGTAGAATCTTTACTTTGAATTACTTATGTGAGAGAGAGGAGGTGCTCTGTAACAATGTAGTTTTCTGGTCCAAAGCATATAGCAATCAGTGAAAATGTCTGAGCTCAGTTAATGCTGGGTGAGGTTCTTAACTGCAGGGGGGTATTTGTAGTAACTGGCCAGCATTATAAACTAACCTGGAGTCTTCTGCATTGTCTTCTGAATGCTTTATTTGTCTGATTTCTAGAAGAATGGATCATGATGCTCAACTGGACTAAAAGATGCAAAAGCATTTTTGCCAGCAGCAGAGTCAGTGAGATAATGTTTAATGTTGAGTTTTCTGAGACCAGTGTAAGATCCTGTGTAATTAAAGACATCATATGGTTGCTTAGATTTAGAATTCTGAGTCTTTATTTCAAGTCTATTGGAGATAGGAACTTCTGAGAACTTCCGAGCTTCTAACAGCCATATTGAGGTTAACAGTGATACCTGGGCCCTTTATTTATATATTTTCTTGATAGAAACCAGGAATTTTACTTAGCAGCTGACACCTTCCAGATCTTAGATCAAAGTTACATCTATTTTTAAAAGCTTAGCTGTAATTGTCTTCTACATATTTATGTTGATCTCAATATGTAGACTGATTTTTAATTCCCCAGTACTTCTTAGGGTTTGTGTCGTCTCCTAACTTCTTTGCTGTTATTATTTTCCCAACTTACTAGCCATTTAGTCTGAGTGTTGTCTAAGCCAACTTTTCCTTGAATTGCCTGAAACTTTTTCACGTAGATTGCAAACTAGTAAACATAGCAGTATTTCATTCTAATAGAGGAGCAATATAACTTCAACTGTGTTATCAATACAAGATCAAAACTATTGATGAAGACACAAAAGTAAACCAACATTTGTCTGTAAACAGCATAGTCCATTTACCAGATGCAATTAATACAATTTAAACATTCAACGAGATCATCACTTAGCATTTGCTTTTTTCTTTACAATCAGATGTCTAGCAGTTTAGTCAGAATGGCAAAATAACCTGCTAAAATCCATTGGCAATGACAATATTTATTTCCCAGATAGAGTAGGGAGCCAGTGTTAGAACTGGTTAGAATAAACATAGACCTCCATTTTCACAGAAGTTTTGGGAAGTCTTTTCTATTTTGTGCTGGAAGAAATCACAGTTCTTCAAACATTTTTGTAAAACAGGGCTATGTTAGAATACCAGATCTGCACTGAGAAGAACTTAGTTTTGTTTTGTTTCATCTCTGAGGCATTCAGAGGATCCATCCTGATCCGTGAAACCTTTTTCTTGATAATATCCTTGAAATCAATATTTAACTGCAAAGCTTTTCACTCAGACAAAAATGCATTTTCAGAAGAATGTTTAATTGAAAATGTTCTTAACAGCTCTAGTCTGAATGAAACTACCCATCAGTTTACTCTTCACTGACTCATTAGTATGGTATTAAATTTATGACTACAGTGAAAAAAAATCAGCTATGGTTAATTGAACCCCTATTGTAAAGAACCATGTTAAAATGTACTTAGTTATGCTCAAGGCTAATGTTATTTGTTAAATCTCCTAGGAGGGAATTAGCAGTTGAAGTTTTGTTTTCATAGTGTTAATTATTACTCTTGATGCTGCCATGCAGCATCCTTGACTCACTGTGACTTTTCAGCGAGAGTCTGTGTGACAAGTTTGCTCCTTATTAGGTAAATAACATCATTTAGGAGGAGCAGGGAAGGTAAAAAAAGGGACAAGGGGGCAGGTGTAATGTTGGGTGATGGACCCAGAGTCAAGGTTTTCCCAGGAGACGTTTGCTGGCTGCAAAGTGACTGTGATTTTCTTGGAAGTGTGAAAGACCCAGCCCAAAGACAGCATGGATCCAGCTGCTGAGTTTAGTCTGGTACTCATCTGTAGAATTTCATGATTTTCATTCTAGGTTGTGTCAGCCCAGACAGAAGCCTTCATAAACTTTCAACTGTTTTCAGTATATGGAATCCAAGGAAAACCCCTGTATTTTCAGGCATAATGTACCTTCTCTTACCTGATCCTGGACATTAAAGAGCCATGAGTTTATCCAAGGTTTGAAGGAAAGTTGCCTAGGCATCCCTAGTCCTGTGGGAACAAGCCAAGGCTCCATGGAAAAACCCTTATATTTCTGCTTCTGCTCTTCACGCAAGAACTGAAGCAAAACCCACTCATATTGACTGTGAAGAAGTATTCCTTTTACTCCAGCTTTACAGCTAGCTGCTATGGCTGCCCAGTCTCTAGGTTTAATGACACCAGAACATAACTGCCTGCTATGCATTGGCTCCATTTCAGGCACAGACCAGAAAGTATTGAGGTTAAGACAGAAGAGGTCCAAACATCAGCAAACCTCAAAACTCAGTGCAAAAATCCCACGCTACAAAGTGCAAGGTTTTCACTCAGGTTGCATGTTTACACTGCATATATATATGACATTGCAGTGGCCCCTCAGATCCTTTATCCTTATTCAGAATATGAATATATGTGTGTGTCTGTGAATGTATACGTGTTTGAGGGAAATGACTGCTGGGAATTTTTTTCTTCTGGTCCAAGTGCTACTACAGTACAGATAAGAAAGACCTTTTTGGTAGCCTCAGCTGTTTTATTAACAGTGAAAGATTGCTCCAAACTGCACCTACTTCAAAATTGTTTTTGCAATACCAAGCAATGGTCCTTTCACAACTTCTCTTGACTGATTATTCAGGTGTATCTTCCCTGAGAATTTTGGGAAGAGATAAGCAATGAGATTAAGACCATGCTTATTTTCAGACTGTGATATTTAGGTTTTATATTCATGTGAGCATGAGTGGTAAATTTTTTTTCAAATGATGGCCTCTGCAATGTGGGGTTCTGGGTGCCTTCAGCTTTCTCAATACTCAGAATCAAGCTTTTGCACAAGTTTTGTAAAACTTCGGGAAAACTATGGAAGTTTTCTTTCAATATCTACAGTGAAAACAATAGACCTGTAGATTTTTAGAAGGAAATGAGAGCAACTTGATTTCTGAAGATATCGAAATGTTTGATGGAATCAAAGAAGCTGAAAAGAGCCTTATGAAGCAACTGATTTATTATTATTACATTTATACATATAACATATGCAACTGCATGTAATAATAATATATTAAATGCAATTATTTTATGCATATAGTCAGAGATCAGGCTTACTCAGGGAAATAGGCTGTCTGGCTGCGAGAGTCTGCTAGAATGATAATTTGCGCTTGCTACAAGCCTGAGAATGGCTCAGAGCAGGATCTTTTGTTGAATGAAAGGCTCCTTTGATATTGTCTGTTTCAACAGCTGATTCAAGCTAGAGCTTTGTAATTCCTTGTGATTTACAGTATCAGTTTAAAACTGAAATGTTATTTGATCAGATTTGAGGATGTTAACTTCCACCTTCTATAGCACTTTATCTGCATCTGACCGTGTCCTGCTGAATAACAATTCACTAAAGAACCTGTATCAACCTGAAGTAATTTAAAAAGAAGAATTATGTAAATGATCGCTCTTTATTTGGCTGTGCAGTAAGAGATCTTTCAAAGAAAAGAATAAGATGTAATTTCAACACACTTAGAAGTGGTGCTTCTAGGGGAAAAGGAAATCTTTGAAGAAGCAATTTGTAGGCAGAGGTATTGTGCTAGAATGTGTAAATTGATGATTATTTACTAGTGAGCCTGTGAAGGAGAGAGACACATGCCACCTTTTATCAACGGGTTGCTGCTGCACAAGAAGCAGAAATCGTGATGTTTTTTACAGTGTCTATTTTCACTTTCATTGCTTGCCAAGGCTGTAATGCTGATCTCTCCATTTAAATTGCAAAACGAGAAGAAATCATTTAACATGGCAGCTTCCTGCTCTGCAGAAGCTTGCATGTCTGGAACGGTATTGCTCTGTAATACAGATTATATTTTTGAATGTCTCCCCAGATTATGAATTACTGACAGCAAAACTTGCTATTTGCAACTGAAGGCTGGAAGGAGCTTTTAAGGTCTGTAAGGAAAATTGATTCTTTGCACCTCTTTACGGGAAGGAGCTTGGCTGAGCTCCTTCTCTTTGAGTTCCAGTAGTGAATGGAGTCATGTTCCGTTCCCCGTTGCTCATCTTCCTCCGCCCCCTTGAGTCTTGTACCTGCCTTTGCCTCTCTCCTTGGAAAAACAAAGGCAGGACTGGGGGCTTGAATTCCCACAAGTGAGAGCAGGCATTGAACCCATCTCTTGCCTTTTGGGCATGTTTCCCATAGCTCTGGATGAGGTTGGATGTTAGACACCTGTGCTCTTCTGCTCAGAAAACAGGAGTTATAAACCTACATATACATGATAAGCTATAACCTTATTATAAAGTGGAACAAGAGGTAGCTAAGCAAAAACACCTTCTTGAAAATGTAGGTGTGAAATCGCCTGTTCACAGGTCTTGCAAGGGCTCTTTCTCTGGATGCTGGATCTCTTGTGGGCACAATGGCCGTGGAAAGAAAACCTGTAAACATCAGTAATTTGCCAGTGGCCAAGGACAGGCCCTTCCTGCTGGCTGCATCTGGTTTACGGCAGCAAAAAAATGTGCTTTTGCATTTGTGGCTATGGCATCCCTAGGATGGGCAAGCCTGAAGGGCAATTAAGTGGTACAGGAGAGTTCCCCATAGAGAGAAAAAATTCAGTCTGAAAACTAATTAAGATCTTTAGGGCAGGGAATGAAATCTCGCCTTATCCCCTGTGCCACGTGCCAGGTCAGCACATAATTGCATGCTGAGAGCTTAAGAATTTTTATACCTTAGCCATTCTCATTTTGGACTTATAACACCAAAATACCTGTCCATGCAATGTTAGTGCACAAGAGCCCTGTTGTCCTTTACAATAGACAGTACAGATGAGAAGCCTTTGAAACCTTTTCTATTCCTACCCCGGGAGGAGAATAACGTGTTGCAAGAAGCAATGAATCAACATACTTAACACTTCTTGATATATTTTTTCTTTAAGGGCTTATTAGACTTTTTCTGGATTTGCCCTGAAATTCTAAGTAAAACAGAAGATCCAAATTATCACCAGTGCAAGAGAACCTTTCTGCTGTTTTATCTGTGAGAAAAATGCTTTCTTCATGCCAGTCCTCCGATGTAAGCTTTGCTGTAGATACGCCACTGTTTAACGAATGCTCTGTTTACTGTTTGGATAGCTTCAAAGAGAAAGATTTTTTCCCCCTTGGAACTAAGCTCTTCCTTAGCAAGATAAGTACAAAGTGTTTAATAGTGCCTCTCTCTTTCACTCTCCAGATTTCTCTTTCTCTTTTTTCCTTTATCTCTGCCTACTCATATGTATTTTAAAGGGGACCTGATACGCTGGTGTCACACATTCACACCAGCTTAACAAATGATGCCACTTCCGCGTAATTAATGCAAAGACACCAATACCATTAGGTCAGATGGACTGAGCACTATCTGAGTTACTGCAAATGTCCCCAGCACAAACCCTCTCTTCCTGAAGGCAGAGCAGGGATATGAACCATCTCCGTGCTTTTGTCTCACTGGGACCTGACTTTGTGGGCTGTGCAAGATGAAGAAGCCAAAAGAGGGGAAAGGATTGAGGGTTTTCTACTGGGCTGAGTGTGCCAGACTGAGAGGAGCATGTATACGGTAGCCCTAAATTACCTGGCAGTGGCTTGAACATGAGTGTAGAAAAAGCTCCACAGGGCACAGACCTAAGGCTGTCGAGCTGATACTTCAAGATATGTTATTTTAACAGCACACCTGAAATGGTACTTACTGCAAATTACCACCCCTCTCTCTGCAATGCTGCCTTGTAAAAGCAAAGGATGTTCCATGGTACAGCTTGGAAAAAGGCGAGGGCACACAATTGCTTCTCACTTCAGGAGATTGTGAGTCTCATCCTGGCACGTGTGGCCTCACCTCTGCACCTGTGATGCTTGCGCACCTTGCTTGCTTTTCCTTTCCCTGTTCTTCACACATCACCTTCCCACTCCATACCTCTCTGTGCTTCACAGGGAAGGGACATGGCCTTTGGTCTCACATCTTCAAACCTGCAGCATCATAAAAGCAGATTTTTTGCTTTTCTTTATTCGAGTTTCAGCTGAACCAGTCACCCTTATCTCTGGTGCAGGACTGAGTCTTTCTGGCTTTCTGGACCAACTCTAGAGCCTTTCTTGTGAACTAATGTCGCATTTTCCATCTTCCCTTCCCTTGGCATCAATTTTGATTTAAGTGATAGACTGTATGCCACTTGAGGTCACCCTGCCATATCATATTTGAATTCCCTCTTGGGTAAATTCAATGAGGTCCTAGAATCATGTAATTTTTCATTTTATTTATTTACCAAAACCTATAGCCCCTTGTGTTGTGGACACCAGTACCCAAAATTAATTTAATTCCTCTTCTCTGGACTTATTTTCTGTGAATACTTCTTTTCCATCTCACTCCTATACTGGCCTCACCATCTCCCTGGCATGTTTCTTCTCTTTGGCATGAAACAAAAGTTTTTGCTGCTAATGCTAGTGTCTTTAAGAAGGTGCTTTTCAAAAACATTTTAAACTTGTCTAAATACAGTTTTATTTTATCTTGCCAATTCTCACTATTTCCCTTATTGAAGATTAATTTCACTTTTAAAGAACAAGTTGTTATTTTTAATTATTTCTTTTCCTCTCTTCTTCAACCATCCTGAATTATTTTGGGGACCTTTAAAATCTTTCTGGTTAGCTCGCACATTTACACGAGCATCCAGAACTGTCTTTAAATATTTAGTGTGCTGCCAGCATTTTGCCTTCAAGTATTACAGTAAAAAGTTCCCTGTACGTTACTGGGTTTGTATATTCTATGGCAGAATTTTAGCTTTTGCTGTCTGGCTGACATAGGCTAACCAAATCAATCTTAAAATGATGAGATAATTCCAGGAAAACCATGACTACATAGGAAATGCAGTAAAGTTAAGATTTTCTTGCAGTGAGCTAATCTTTAGTAATACTTGTGTACATCTGGAGCCATATGTGTCCCATCAAGAGGAGACAGACCCTCTATATGCCTTTACTAGACTTGGGCAAGTGAATATCTGAGCACACATCAATGTGAAATTTTCTTCAACTAGTTGTGACCCAGGATTGAGGCTCCTGTTCACAAAGTGTGCTAAAATCCAGCAGTAACTTAATACCAACCTTTCTGAGCTTTGTCATGAGCAAAGAGAATGGATTGTGTGGAGTGACTTCCACTTTTCCAAGCTCATTGGCATTGAGACATAGCTTTGGATGGGACCATATCTACAAACACCTGGAAGAACTTAGGCAAATCCTTGTGAACATGTGTGTTTCCTGAGGTGGACATTATAATATGGCACCAGCTGATCTAGGTCTGTATTACACATCTCCTTCACTATCAGTTTTAGATACCTGAAAAATCACTAGCCTAAAAAAAAATCACATTATTTTGCTATTATTATTATTTCAATAATGATAGGAAAATAAATGGAAAAATTCTACCTAATGAGTTAGTATCAAAATGTCACCAGCCTGAGATGATTTCATGTGTGCATAATGTCAAGGCATTTAAATGTAAATATATATTATATCCTCAGATATTTATAAATTGAGGCATTTTAATAAAATTGTGGAATACAGATTTTGTAGAATTTCAGAAGTTAAAATGTTTAGTATATTCCCCAAAATTTTGCTAATGATTGAAAGGGATGTTATATACTTTTCCTTTAATGTAATTTTCATTTCTGTTCTTAAGTCCTGTATCTGCAGTGGCTGGTTCATTTACAGTCTTAACCTTCATATGGAACCTAATATTGTCCCTGGTGTCTTTTGGTTAGTTTTTAATGCTTTGCATTTTTTTTCCTATGCGCTGCAGTTTCATTTTTATGTTGTTCTTTTTACTAGGTTTTATAGTGATTGATTTTTTTTCCCCTTTTTTTTCTCCTCTTTGATCAGCACTGCAGATCTATTAACAGCAGTGCAGAGCTCTATGGCACATTTCACAATCCACATGGGCCCTTGCCATTGGGTTTTCTCCTGAAATAAATGTAGGAGATACTCAGAGCTGCACTCGTAGCCTAGTGGCAAACAGCTAAACTCATCAGCTGTTAATAATGCAATGACATTTCTTCGTACAGGATTGAGCCACAGAGAACACCTGAATGTACCCGTCAATGCATAGTCTAGAGTGGAGAAGGGATTCCTGTCCTGGTTCTTCTTTCCTGTCCATCCTCTTCAGGTCTATTTGGATTTTTGGTTTGTCTTTCTTCTTCCATTTATTTTGATGTCTACTTGTGTCCCCTCCTTCCGCTTAGCAGTGATATCATGTCAGTAAAGTACCCCTCAGCTGAAATTGAGGAACTTGCCTTTCTCTTCTTGTGTACATCATCTTCAGTTGTTGATTGCAATGGGAGGTGCAATACAAAATGCGGTCATTATAAAGTGGTCAGTTGTTTACAGTGTTCTTAAGACTTAAGAAGTCCTTTTGCTTGTGGACTGTAGTTTCAAAACTGATTGAACTGTAAAGTGACTGTGAACAATTGTTGTGAAACTGAATTTCAGATTTAAGGGTAGCAACTCAGGCCTTGAAAACATTAGGGAACTTTTGCATAAATTTCCATGCTCACTGTCATTGCTTCATTTGCACCCAGCTAAGAAAGACTCCACAGAAATTGCTGTATAATGGAAATTCTACCTTCAGGTTTAATTAGAATACATTAAAAGATGTCGTAAGCAAATGAAACAATGTGAAAGCATATTTCATAAGCATTGGGGTGATTTTAGAAAGTGTTGAAAGTAATTCTCCAGAGTGGTGTAAATTTTAACTACTCCACATGAATTTAGTCTGGTTTGCAGTTTGGGCTAAAGCCTGCTGGTTTCTTGCTCCCATATTCTGAGGATCTCTTATTCCTCGCTGGAACGTCTACAAAATGTCTGCATATATATAATAGTAACAAGATAACATCATTATGCTTTTACAGGTTTTTTATATATTAGATGTTTTTAGGTGACTAACATTTGTTTTATCTTACAGATATGAAATTGCACATCTATAACTTGCTATTGTATTGAATAGATTAGATATCAAGCAGGTATTGTAAATGAAGTAGGTTTTGATTATAACCGTATAAATGAATTGAGTATCAAGAAAGAGAACTAAAGAAATATTTCTCAAAAAGAAAGAAGACTGTGTATAGCTTATAAACATAGGATTTTTTTCATTGTAGTTTAAATAACTGATCTGAATGTGACTGAAATATAGTAATTTTCCATTAAACCACCTGAACATGAAGCACACCAGAATGAATTGTCAACATTACTCAAATTCAGGGCGTTTCCTTAAATCTTGCTGGCACTGAGATACTTATTTCTGTGACTCTTTAGCGTGTTTCTGGATGCTGCCACGTGGCCAGGGTCTGAACTGCAGAAATGGAAGAATTAAAAGTGAGGAGATGCCCAATGAGGTGTTACAGTTAAGTTCTCTAATGGGACCTATAATGGGCTCACATTATTTGTCTTAGCACTAGCTGGGAGCCTCTCACCAAAGTACTTATGAATTATATTCGTTGGGCCGAGGCCAATTGTATCGTTGGGCCGAGGCCAATAGTATTGTTGGGCTGAGGCCACTTGTATGAGGTTCAACAAGGCCAAGTGCC
>VYZV01029758.1:84084-96954 GCA_013401275.1 Pandion haliaetus | reverse complement strand
TGTAGTGAGGTGGGTGCTGGTCTCTTCTATCAAGTAACTAGTGATAGGATGAGAGGAAATGGCCTCAAGTTGTGCCAGGGGAGGTTTAGCTTGGATATTAGGAAAAAAGTCTTGACTGAAAGGGTTGTCAGGCATTGGAACAGGCTGCCCAGGGAAGTGGTGGAGTCACCATCCCTGGCAGTATTCAAGAAGGGTGTAGACATGGCACTTCATGACATGGTTTAGTGGGCATGGTTGATGGTTGGACTCAATGATCTTAAAGGTCTTTTCTAACCTGAATGATTCTATGATTCTATATTCAGCAGGTTTTGTTCACTCCTGAAATGAAACATGAAGAACAGAATGCTTGTGGGTGAGGGATCATATAGAAATCTGATAAAGACTGATTCCTATCTAATTTTCCCACCTTTCTTGACCAGTTCTTATAAAATTTTAGTGGGGCAAGATCCACTGCTTAGAAAAGGTAGATGATTATGCCATGACATTCAGCTTTTCCCTTTGCATGCATATGTGTGCATGTACACATTTAAACTTAGTTTAATAGGGGTAAATACTTTTTATTGCATAATG
This sequence comes from Pandion haliaetus, assembly GCA_013401275.1. Classification (NCBI taxonomy): domain Eukaryota; kingdom Metazoa; phylum Chordata; class Aves; order Accipitriformes; family Pandionidae; genus Pandion; species Pandion haliaetus. The sequence continues at coordinate 96,384 of VYZV01029758.1, read as the reverse complement.
AAACAAATACTTGTGGAAACTTTACAATGTTTGATAACAGTATTCTATTTAAACATCTGTATTTAATACCAAATAAAAGAGAAAGAGCGATGACAATTTTGTCAAGTAGGAATGCAAATGAGGTGTAGATCAGAATGCTGTATTTTTTTCTGTTGAAACCTGGTCAGTAGTCTGATATTTTAATTTAATAGATTGAAACAATTTAATCTATTTTAGGTTCAGAATTTCTGCTAATTCTTATCTCGATTAATGCTGATAGGGTGCCAAAGTTCTCTCAGCTTTCACTTACTGAAAGTTTAAACTGAGAAACATGCAAAGTGTTTTAGGTAGCTCCTGGAAAGTTACAAGCCAAAAAAGTGCCTTTAATGTGAGAGAGGTATTTTGAACATGGGGGGTGGGTGTGTGTGAGCACTTGTGTGACCACACAAGGGCAGAGACTTGCAGGGAAGAGGCCTGTCACTGCATGCTGCAAAGAGAAAAGTAGAGGGAACAAGGGTTCTGGGTGCACTTGGCAACTTCCAGACTGAGAATTACCTTATTTTTTTTATTGTTCCATCTTTGTTTCATGGAAAACTGCAGAAGTGTTAGCGGACTTGCTCTGAATGATCTCAGAAAAGAGAGCAAAATCTCTGTGCGTGTAGATTTACCATATGTCTCTTGTTTCTAATCTCAGACTAGAAATGAATGCCCATTCTTTCTGACAGAGTAAATCACATTGCCTCTTCAAGTCATACATGCCTGCATAGTGTCACTCGTCCTTCACCACATGTGAGGACCTACTTGCCTGTGCAGATAAGGATTAGTAGACCTGGTGCTTCCTGTTGCATTGGCTTGTCTCACGTGCAGGATAAGTACAACTATACCAGGTGATTCCCATCCTTTCCTAAATTATTATCAGAATAATTCATGCTGTTGTCTTCCTAGTCATCCTTTCTCCTGGAAGCAACCTGTGATTAGGTAGGAATGGGTTGGGCTACAGCGGTAGCCAGAAGCAGGCTATAGCAAACAGAGCAAAGCATTTGGCTTGTGGACCTCTCACCAGCTACCCTTGAGTCCGAGAGGAGCTAGGCAAGATCTGTGCGCTGGATGAGTTGTCCCCACGGGCCATCTGCGGAACATGTCTGCAGAGCATCAGACTTCATTCTCCTTTCTGTGTCTCACAGAAGCCACGGTGAGCACCAGGCTACGCACTAAAGGGTGCACATTGTCATGTCCTGCAGACTTAGCCCAGTGGAGGTTTTAAACCTTGGATTTATCAAGCCAAAACCACAAAATGGCATGACATGACAGAGGCCCTTGTTTCTGGTGTGTGTTTCAGGCCACTTGGAAGTCTGGACAAGAAGGCAGTAGAAGGTTGTAGGGTATTTTGGATGCAGGGAGGTGAGGAAGTGAGGGACTGCTAAATAAACCAGATAACTATTGTCACTAAAACTGATAGCATTTCTGTTCCCCCAGTACCTCTTTTAAACAGATTAAGCCTCTTCAGTTAAGGTCTAGGACAGCTTGATACATTGAATGGTTTTGCTGGTGTACATTCATGCACTCACTTGGATGTGATGCATTTGGATTACAATGCTTGGAAGAAGTTTGTTTGCTCTGGAGTGCAATTATATTTTATACTAGTATTTACAGATGCTCATCTCTGATATATCACGGCAGATTGCCATGCAAAGTGCCAGCACCCTCTGCATTCTGCTGCTCGTTGCTAAAAAAAGAATGCAATAAGCTTATCTTACACAAACTACAAACAGGTCCTTGCAAGCCAATGTTTTCGCTTTTACATGGGTTAATGTTTCTGTTGTTATGTTAATTGTTCCTATTCATTCCTTGCTAAGTCTTTCTAAGTAAGCAGGGATAATTGCACACAATTTAGAGCATTGCAACACAACAAAGAGAATGTCTTTTAGGTTAAAAGGGATAGGACATTAGTATCAATGCTTTTGTTTAGGTAATAAAATACAACAAGATGTGTAGTTATTTTGTAATAACAGCAAGCTCAGGGAATGTGGTGAGTTATTATGCCTTTTTTACATGCTTTCTTGCCTTACAGGTTCAGGTAATGATGAAACAGGGATGAAATTTCTGCACTTTATACCAATGACAGCAGAGATTTTAAAATAATAGTAACAATGGTGGCATAGGCTCCCTAGCTTTCTACTTACTGAGTTTTCCACACAGTAAACCATAGACACATGCACATGCCCATGATATATAAGTGTGTGTACATGTGTATATATATAAGTATATACAAATATGTATGTTGCTATAAAAGAAGGCCTGCATTCATTCATCTCTGATTTGTATTAAAGGTGGAAAGATCCACGATGTATGAATGAATGCTTTCATCAATGAGTAAAAGCAAAATTCTTATACCTTTATAAGCACAGTATGTTTGTCAAAACATGTAAGAGCATTCATGCAATAAAATGCTCTCAGGCATAACAGTCTAAAAGTCCCAAGTAGTTGATTCTGTCACATGCTAAACACACTGGCTCCAATCCAGTAACACATTTGAGCCAATGCTGGACCTCAAGGCTCGCTGGACCACTTGTGTCCTCACAGGTCAGTGCTTTGATGAAGTGGGGACAAGAGGGTCAGCGCATTGTAGAGCTTGAGCCTTCACTGAAACAGGACTGAATAGGAAATAAGACACACTAAATAGGACTCAATGCAGAAGCGGTCTTGTGAGTAAGATACTGAGGTAGGACAGCAGATTTTAGGTATGAATACATATAATTTGCAGTGCATCTATGTACTGGGGTGTGTGTCTCTGGTAGGTTAGTTCACTGTATATCAAGCCTAGGGCAACAATACCTGCACTACTACTATTGCACAACCTAGCTGCATTAGTGGTTTATTACTGCTGGTATGTAGGAGTTGCATCTTCTGACCACAGTCTAAACACATGCCCTAGGTTTGGCTTCCAGCTGTACTTGGGATGGCCTGTGGGCTGAGCTGGTTACTCTTTGCGATGCTTCAGTTCTCCTGCAGTAATGGGAGCACCAACGAAGGCAGAGGGGGACCATGTTGCTTGGGAAATGCTTGGATGCTGTAGTGATAGATGTTAGGGAAATACTGTATTTGAAGTGTTTGATTCTTAAGTACATATGTTGGATAATGTGTTAAAATGTGGCACAATGTACTTAATTTTTTCAGTTTTTAGTTTAATAAATACATGAAAATGTCAGTGACTGAAATAAGTTTGCTTTTCAAAGGTAGTGACAGAAGAACCCCAAGTAATAGAAGAGCTCCAGAGCTATTCCTTTTGCTTACAGCATGTAATTCAACAAGGGTTAATGGGAGCTTGCCCACGTTTGCTTTTCTAGTATTGAATGTGATGGAGTTTTGACACTTTTAATGTTTTAATCTATAGGCAAAGTACATTCGATAATATTTTCCCCCTCTTTATGGAAAATAATTTCTGAGTGAATACATAAGCTAATTTCAGGTTGGTCCCCCAAATATTGCTCCCCCTTGGAGGAGACGTATTCTGTCAGATTCCAGTCTAGGCCAGGCTCACTGCTGGTATTACAGTTTCAAAGATGAAACATGGTCTCCCTCATTTGACAGAAGTGACATAAGGATTGCCCAATTGTCATGCTCTAGAGAGAATGAAATTTGGTACCATCAGGTACCAAAGACATATTTATGAAAAACAAAGTAAGCAGGAGCAGTGTTTTCAAACTAGGTTGTTTGGTTTCATTTTTTTTTTATTATTAAATACAAGGTTTCATTGCCATTTTTAAAGTATTAAACCATTTTTAAAGTATTTGGGATATTTTATTTTACAGGTTTTCTGGAGAAAGTAATTTTGCATTTAAAAACCTTAATTTTAATGCACAAACAGCGAGAAGTAACTGATTGCTGTCTGTTTTTTGTAAAAGAGCAAGGTACTCTCTTGCTTAACTATACATTTTACTGTTTATAAACCATTGAAAGCAAACTCACCAGAATGCAAAAGAATTTTTTAGACGCAGGTGTTTAAAAAGTGTGCAGAAAATTAACCTTTGCAGTTGTTACTTTTGCTAAGAAGTACTAACAGTAACCTAGTAATTCTGATCTCGATGACAAATGAGCCCAGAAGATCCATGTACACCGTATCAGAAACTGTATCAACCAATTTCACCTTGCAAAACTCCCAGCACCATTTCTTGGGGCAGGACTTTGCCTGAAGACTGCTAAAGAAAGACCTGATTCTCTGTCACCAGTCCTGGCTGCGTGTGGCACATCCCTCTTTCCTTTATCATCTAACTCTGTTCTTCTGTCTTCCCTTTTTGAGAGGGCTTGTGATTCAGGGATAGCGAGTCACTTGGTTTAGGGCTTAACATGAAGACTTTTATATAGCACAGGTTACTGAGGCATTTGTCTTTTAAGAAATAGCATACATATACAGAATTGCAGTGTATGTGTTTTGCAAACAGCTCTGAGAAATAAATAGGTCACTCTTGGTGCTTTCTGACCTTAATAATGTGTTTTTCTTTTCTGTCTCACTTATATGAGCTATTCTGCTATACCATCATATATTTCTTGTTTTGAAGTTTGGGGAGATATATTTTTTGTTCCTCTGCATTGCATCAAGAATATTTTTTTAAGAGAGTCAATTAAATCGAACAAGAACTAAAAGATATTCGAAAATACAGCGTTCTTATAATCTGGGATATTCTTTGAAGGCTTTACAGGGTATAAAAATACCAGGAAACAAATTCTGCTAGATGACAAAAGATGATCTTATTCTCTATCAAGGACAATGACAAAACAGTGATCTTGGACAGATTTGATATACTTTGAAGAGCAAAGACTGTTATCAGTAGGAATTCAAGATAAAGTTTACTGTAGAAAAGCCCTACTGACAAACTTAGCAAACACCAGCACGTCCTATGCCAGAATATATAAAATGAAGTGGTAAAGCAGGCAGCAGAAGGCTAATATTAAAGGATGGTGAAATGGAACATCTCCTGTTCACACCCTAAAAATAAGAGCATTCATAGGGTTTATTGGAGAAACAATAGATCCAATTTCCATACAGATGAGATAAAAAGGAAGGCTGCATTTCATAAATCCCTTGGCTTTGTGTCTACAAAGTTTAGCCAAGGGACCAAGTCAATCTTTTAAAAAATACTAGATTTTCTTTAAACTACACACACAAAAAAAATCAGGCATCCTTTTGATCAAAATTCTCCACAGTAGATTACCTCCAAGTGATAAATGAACTGCTGGAGAAGATGAATGAATGGCGTGAACCCCTGTATATACTATTCACTAACTGCAGTAAAGATCTTAATTCAGCTGAAAGGAACTCTGTCTTGGAGCCCTGTTGAACTAAAGAGGCAGAGCATGGATGATTACATTCAGCATCTGAGAAACTTCAGAGTAATTGAATCAACTACATTATATTTAGCAGCGGAAAAATCGAAAGAGAAAGTGAAAGGTGCAAGGTAAAGAGACCTCTTTTGCACCCTTAATGGCTAGACCAGAGGGGTAAATGGACTATACTTTAACGGTGAGGATGAGGAGGTGGGGATTGTTTCGAGCAACGATGTTTAGAGCAGTGGAGGTGAATTGGCAGAGAAGTGGGTGTTGAAGTTGGCACAATCAGAAAACCAATCAAATAAAAAACTCTGGAGGCTGACCACAAGAGACATCTATCAGGACTGAAAACTGCTTTGAATACAGACGTGACTGAGCAGACACCCTCAAACAGAGCAGGAGAATACTTTACGTACAGAATTGTAGCTTTGCTGACTTATTAAGAAAAAAATTTTCACGCTGTAGCACGCACTGTACTCCCATTGAAGTGAATAGTCATTTTACTCAAGTATTTTACCAGGATATGAGTATCAAGCACACGATTATCTTCCTCATAAAGCAGTTGGCACAAACACGGTGGAAATCTGGGAATTGGAGCCAAAACTGTTAAGCTTGAACTCAGTTTTCATGCAGGAAGACTTTCTCTGGCCAGGACTCTCTGCGATGCCTTGGTTCCTCCCTGTTGTCCCCACTCCTCTTCTCCCCAGCAACCCAGGGGAGGCTCAGCTGTGCAGACCTCCTCCCAACTTTGGGAAAAACCATGGTCTGGGCAGGGTTATCATAGCAATTTATCAGGGAAGGTAAAGAGGAGAAGGCAAAGAAGGTGTTTGTCCATAGAGCTGTTCTTGCAGCTCCCCTTTCCCATGGGTGCAAGCACAGCGTGGGTGCTGCAGAGAACGGAGGTGTGTGTGCACACCATTTTTTTATAATCATGTAGTATATTTCTAGTGATAAAGGGTAAACGCTTAGCAGTTACTAGCTAGCCCAGTTATGCTACAACTAGTAGATAATATCTGTCTCCTGAATTTCCTTTCTGCTATTAGAATATGTTCTTTCAAATAGCAAACTGCCTATCACTTACTAATCTGGCCATTGTGTAACTAATACAATAAATATGTCTCCTGTAAAGTGCAGTGAAGTAATGAGCAATTTAATGAGTTAAGCAAAAAAAGATAGAAAGTGAAAATAAGAAACCATGGAAACTAGCTCACTAATCCTAGCAGAGTGCCAGCAGACTAATGAAGACAGACGGAGAGTGAAAATGGGAATAAAAAGGAGAAACAGCTCACTGAAGGTAGAGATACGAGATATCTGTGTCTTTAAAAGATTTCTGTTTGCTCCTTGCACTAAGCCAACATTTCCTTTTTCCACAGTGGCCATAGAATGGTTTTCTGTCAAGGAGAGAATCTCAAAAATGCTGTTTGCAACCATATCCTTTTTACTGGCCTTTGATTTCCTGGTCTCCTATCCCAAATTGCACAGTTCATTGGAAATTCTAAGTAGATGGTATTATTAGGAGATGTTAATTAGCTGACCCCTCTTTCCTTTCTCCCTTTCTTCCCCCAGACTAAGTAGTGATGAGTCAGCATCAAAACTCTACATCCTGTACACTCTCAGCTGTGATGAAAAGTCATCATGCCTGTCCTGGTTTGGTTAAAAAATCAGGTTCAGGGAGGCTGGTTCTTACCTGGGGTCCACTACAATCCCAGAGGCACCACTGGACAAATTGGGGTCTAAATCTGACCTGAGATCTCTTCAGTAACTAATGGAGAGACATAGGAGCTCCCCAAAGGCCTTTATTAAGATTAAATGATTTGTTCTTTAGAGTGCCTTTCTCTCAAAAAAGAGGTGAATGATGTAGACTTGGTGCCTAAAAGCTAGGGCAGATGAGTCTTGAGTCCAGATCTCAGGGATAACCATGGAGGGAAGGTGGAGGAATCCTCAGCTGCTAAATTTAGTCCCAGAAGATCAGGCTGGTTTTGGGATGCAGCCTGGATGTATCATTCCCCTTGGGCACTGCTGTGGCACACGGGCAACCTGTGCTGTCCTCATCTGGTGGCACCCTTGTAGATAGTAACAGAGCACCGTCACAACCTGCTGTAGGGTCAGGCTTTGAGCCATTGGGTGGCTTCTGTAGAAATTACTCTGAGATTACTCTGGCGGTTAAAATGGGACTGGAGCAAAGGGGTTTGTGAAGTAAAAATGGTTCTTGCTATTCAGAGGCAAGTTGGGATGTATTTTGCACTGGGTGATGGGCAAGTCCATGAGAGAATAGGTTTTAATCTCATCTCAGTAAGCATAACTTTTAAGACTGAGTACAAGGGAAAACTGTAGGTTTGACACACTTTCTTGTTAGCGATGTGTTAGAAAGGTGTTGTTCACCATTTTGTGGTTTTGTTTTACATTTTTGTATGCAGATTTTACATGTACGTCTTACTGTCCTTGTTTTACAGTAGTGAAATACAGGAAGACAATCAAAGCCCTTCCATTCCTTTTCTTGCTTAACTATATGCAATCACGCATTTTAAAAACCTTTAATGTAAGTTTTAGCTATTTAAGAATCTGACCAAGAATCTTGGATTCATCCTGTAATTCCTGATGCTGTAAGGGGAAAATTACAATGGGCACTGATGATGTATCAGAGCTCAGGTAATGGTATATTCACTACTGAATTCCAGCTGCTTTCTTCCATTTGGGAAGAGCAATATATCCAAAGGCGAAATTTAAGATAAAGTGGTACAGCAGTACAAACCAGTTGCGAAGCACTGTTGAATCAGGAAATTGCCTTCTAATCTGTTTTTTCCTGCTGTACATAGAGCTAGTGAAAATGTCTGGACAAATTATCTAAGGGAAAAAAATCCCTTGCTTGAAAAATATAAAATCTGGCAAATGTATTCCAGAAATTTTCTCTTAAAAAAACTCTTGACAACTGAAATTTCCTGGATTTCTCTTTTTTTCCTTTGCCTCTCTGTTCCTGGCAAAGTGGGAATAAAAGTGCATAAATGGGAAATGAATAATTGCATTATTTTAATCAAGCCAATCAAATTTACTCAATCATTGTATGGAAGAAAACTGATTTTTAAACATTTAAAAATTGTCATTAAAAACATGTCCTACTTCTCAAGGGATTTTAACTAAGAGTATGGAGTGGCTACCATTGAAAAAAGCTGCATTAACTCTTGTTTTGCTGCTCATTTTGTCAGACTTAATGGTCAGCATTACTGTACATCCAAAATCACAATATTCACCATCTGCCTGATGCTACTACCTAATGTTAATTCAGGGAGAAGAACACTTTCCTCAGAAGGTATTTAAAACCCCAGACTGAGTTATAGTGTATCACTCATTCTTCTAGGCTAAAAGTCTTGTTTGTTTTTTTTTCCTGGTACAAAACATAAAATATACAGAAGAGACAACTTCTGTAGGTGCTGAAGTAAACTTGAAGCTAGGTGCAGCTCCCTGTGGCCGTGGTCTCCATTGGTTTGCTGTGACTAGATCCTAATCCAACGTGTGCCGTGCACCCAAATTTCACTGGTGCTGGAATCGGACTGTCCTCATCTCCCTTACGGACTGTAACTCCACAACCCCAGTATTTCACAACATAGCTTTTGCCTTTAATAATGCCTTAGAGCAAAGAGGGCACACGCCTGTTTTCAAGCTGTTCAGACACATCTTGAGAACATGTCAGGTAAATGAGGCTATTTAGGAGAGATCTGTTATAGCCAGTTCAATAGTATGTAATTTAAGACTATGTTTTAGACTACGGGTGGGGACTCTCATGTAGTGGGTTAATACATACATGACCTTTAGCACAACCTGACCTTCCTCAGCCTGAGATAATGTTCCATAACAAATTTATTGTGTCAGGGAGATGATTTGTCAGCCAGAAGAAGTAACTGGGAAGAACAAAAGGGAGTAGGGACTGAGAGGAGTTTGCCAGTTGGGAATGCTCTTTTATTTATTCTCCCCACCTAGATTGTAATTCCTTATGTGTAATGTCTGAATCCCCACCTATCCTGCAAGTAGATAATGGATTCTTCTTACTTTACTTATCTTCTGCCTGGTCTTGTAGTTTGTCAATGGTTGTCCCTTTACACTCTTAAGCTGGTGAGAGCACAGACCCTTGTCTGCTTGGCTCTGAGCGGCTGCTGCCCAACAGCAGCTATAGTTACAATGCTATGTAACTTAACAGGTAATAATTCGTCTATAAAACAAATTCTTCCTGGTCAGAAGCTTGGCAAGCAATATGCAGCTTCAGAGAATTTTTGCACAAGAAATTCTTCATAAATGAAGATATATATATCCATTCTGATCATAAACTCTTTGGAAAACAGAGTGAGAGCATTAGGTTTTAAGTCACTTTATTGCACTGTATTTGTTTTCTCTGTGTTAAGACATCTAACAAGGAAAAGCTTTTTACAACCAATACCTTGTATGTTTTTAAACAGAACTGGGGCTTTTAATAGAGCAGAGAATATGTCTGAAGAAAGTATTTCTGGTGAATGCTTACTTGACTACAGGTGGCATTGTTAATGGTTATATTTCCTTTTTTCAATTTCTTTGTGAATGTTTAGAGACCTCCTCTTTTACATATTATCTAAATGTATTAGAAATTTTATGGAAAATGACCTTTGAAGAAGTGGATTCAGTTGCTTTAGGACTTGCAACCATCCATGGAAGCACAAACTATGAAACACAAGCATGCTGATGTGACCTTGTGTGTTCAGTGAAACTATAACACCAATCTGCACTGGACTTCTGAATATGAAAATTTGCAATTAATCAGCCACAGATAATCTGCAGTACTAATATAGCAGAGAGAATTATCAGCCAGAAATGTGGTAGAGCAAGCAATGGTGAGGTTTTGGCATGCTCTACTGTTTTCTTTTCCTTCCTTTTTCCCTTACCACATTTTCTCTTCTCTTGGCAAAATGGGAAAGAAAACACATAAAAGAGAAAGAGAAGGTAATGAAATAATATTTACTGATACAACATCTATTGGTTTTAGAAGTTGAATCAGATAATTTTTGCTTAGCATTTTTACATATGAACTTTGAGATTTTTTTTTTAAAAGGACTTAAAAATACCCAGTCATAAATATTTTACCATCAATTAGCGTAACAATTTTTTCTTTCTTTTCCTCATGGGATCTAGACCCTTATGGTCATATTAGCTGCTATGAACACCTCACTTTTACACAGCTCTTTGCATCACATTTAAAACATTGTAGATATGACATAGGATGAATTGCCTGTCTTAATTCTCTTGTAAAGGACAATGGTATTAATTTAAGGATCAAGTTCACCTATACTTTTATTAAATTAACTCTGAAATTATATGCCTGCAAATATAATGCTGCTCTTACTGAGTAATACTGCTACTGAGCACATTAATAAATTATTGCTGTCTCCCATGATTACAATAAAATATTTTAAAATTAAATCCAGGGATGCAATTAAGTTAATGGACTCAAGTTAAAATATAAAGCTATAGGATGTAACAGTGTAAAAGGCTATCTCATGGTTGTGTGAGCCTTTTGAGTATCAGGTAGATTTTCATTATCAAGAGATCTGAATTCTTTTAGATCCCATATTGACGTTAAAGTAATGCTTAATATTAAGAGACATATATACTCCAGAGCTAAGAGAAGATTCTCATTCTTGGACAAGCACTTCAGGCTCAGAGAGCTCACCCCTATTTTTCAGTGCATTCTTCTCTCTTAGTCCCATTTCATGAAGTTCGCTTGCCTATTCCTTCTTTTCAGAGTCCTGAGGGAAGCCTCAGAAGTGACTTCGAGAGTTGCTGTGAAGTGGTATGAATAATTCTTATTCCTGGAATTCGTTTTCTTATAGCATAGTGCCTTTGGGTACAGCGGACCAAAAATAAGTCTAATGGGGTTACGCTGTATTGCTGTATTTAGGTTTAGGTGTTCAGATACGAAGGTGCAAGAACCTTCTTGAATAACAATAATACTGGGAGTCCTTCCTTGGAGTATCTTCCCATGAAGGAAACTGGATTTTTGCTATTGCTTGCAGTACGAATAGTTTATTGCACTAAGGACATGACCCCAAATAAAGGGGAACAAATAAATTTTTAGATTTTTATTTTCATTGGTGCAAGTCTGTGTACTTGAAGGGCTGAGAATTTGGTAGAGGAAGGATCGTATGGTGTCAAACTTATCTCATGCCCACTGCTTATGTTTCCTTATGGTAGTGTCTTCCTGGCAAATTCATCTCATAATGGTCAGTGTTGATTGTCTTTTTGGTCAAATGTTGTTCTATTGTTCCTGAAGAATAGGAAGAATTTTTACAAGCTCTTTATTCCTTAAAGAGTTTTTCAGTGCCCTTTGAAATATTTTCGTGTATTATACGAGTGATCATACATGAAGTATCCACAAAGTAAATCAGCCACAGTGGTTCAATACCATTTTAATTGAATTGTCTTTGTATTTAAATTGAAATAGTCAATTGCAGAGGTATATTTCCCCAGGAAGCCCAGCTTATAAAGCAAATTTATTCTGTATCTAACAGAAAGAGACCTGCATAAAATTACAGAGCTGGGAGCCCCAAGTATTAGAAGTGCATCTTTCCCTCAGCAGACTGCCCCTTTAAATTGGTCTCAGAGAAAGAACAGTGCATTTATAATTCAGCTTGTCCTGAAGGAGAACTCTTCTCTGTGGGAGGATCCTCTTTAATTACAACTTCACAGTAATAAGATGAGAAATGAGCAAGCAAGAAAGTACTGCTGGAATGAGACATGATAAATCAGTTTGTCCAGGAAGCACGTTTATACCAGATCTATCACCACATTCAGCACAGCGCTATCTTTCTTATTTCAATAAGGAAATCTCATGAAGAAATTTTAATTGCATACTATTAGGTGAAAGTCAATGTCCCATAATGAGCAAAGTGAAACCTGCATTTTTTCTTCTTTTATCTTCATGCTTTGAGTTCCCAAGGATTAACACAAACTGATTTGCCCTTAAATTGCACC
>VYZV01029758.1:50264-84073 GCA_013401275.1 Pandion haliaetus | reverse complement strand
TCACCCTTTTTTTTTTTTTTTTGTTCATTTGTCTGAACGATGTAGATTTTAGGTAATTTAAAAGGCACCAGGCTTTTGCTGTATGCTTCATGCTTGCAAGTTGGGAGTCAGAGGGGAAAAAAAATTCCAATTTTCGAAGTCTCCTATTGTTAAGGGTGACTGAATGGCAGCCTGCAATTATATGATTTCAATGTAATTCATTCAGTAGGGAAGAGGTTGGTTCATAGATGCCTGGCTTAAAAGATTGGCATTGCTGTGTGATTAATTTCCAAACTTTGGAGGTATTTTCAACAGCATACAATGGAAGCATGTGACAGTGACATTTGCTGGATTTGTGCTAGGATTGCTTTATAATTGAAGTGCTAGGCTTGTAGAGATCACANATGTGATGTGTGGAATTGCACAGGGGAATTTTATTATGCAGATGTCTTTACAGCATGCTTGCACTTGCCCCTTTCACGTAGATTTTAGAGATACTTTTTTTTCCCTTTCACATAGGAAAGGTAATGATGAGGTTCATTCTTGAAAGACTTGTAATTTAATGCTTGATTTAGGATATTTAAGCAAAAAAAGTATTTGTTTTTTGAGTGAATTAAATTTGTGAGTTATAATTACAGGCAAAAATTGCTATAATGGGCAACTGGGAAGTACCTGCTCTACAACAGGGTTTTTTTGTCCATTGTTTGTTATGGTCAATGGGTTCCCTAATTACTTATATTTAATGCTGAGCCAAATCTTCATTATCAGATCTCAAACCACATGACCCTTACCTGCACAGAAAAGAGCTGAAAGGAATCAGAAATGAAGACCGAATGCTTTTGGCTTCCCAGCAGGAGAAAGATTCACTATATTTCTATGTCAAAGAACAAAGAAATTGAGGTCAACACTCTAAAAAATTTAAATCAAAAAGTAGTACATGTAATTTTTCTCTCTCTCAGCTGATTTTCCTAGTTTTGAACCTATAGGTTTTATATTGCAAGTTTTTGACATAACTGTAGCAACCAGAATCATCCTTTAAAAATATAGGCTATCATTTTTGCTTTACTTGTGTGACTTTGGGATGTCAGCTTGAGGAAGGATGTTACACCAGGGGGGGAAACCTGTGGTTAAAGCTGGCAGTGCTGGGTGGAGTTGATTCTAGCTGAAGATTTTCTGATAAAATTATTTTTGTCAGAAAAAGCAGATTGGCTATTGCTTTTGCTGGAAAACTCACACCAGTTTTGGAAGAAAAGCTTCTTGAGATGAAGTTCCCAGGATCAGGTCCATAATCTTTGGGTTTCATGAAACCCTGTGAAAGTTTTAGGATTCAGAAACACTTTTGAAGTCATGGCAGAGAAATACCCCTCTCTAAATATAGATGGTTCCCTCTTCAAGCCCAATCTGAACTTCAGACCAGTATAAATGTCTGGGGAATGAGATAAATGAAAGGGAAAGGAGTAAAAAGGCAAGAAATGAAACAAGTACTTTTAATATTTCTCTCGTGGGGAAGGTTGTTGAATGCTTGCAGGTTTGGGGTGTTTAAACTCTATCCAGCACTAGTCTGACAATCTGTACTGCTGCCTTGTAAGAGGAAAAAATTAAAACTAGGAAAAATAAAAAGTCCTAGTCATCAAATTTTCCCCAAAAGCTGAAAAAAAAGACATTGCTGTGCCAAGATACTTATGCGCTGCCCAAATGCTCTGAATTTGCATGGTGATCAGAAGTCCAGGGGAGAATTCATCTGAGACAAGGCAGCCTGTTTCTGCCTTCTATTTCTTACCTGGTTTTGACTTGTGATGAGGGGTTGTGAGTTGCTGCTCCAGTTTGTGTATGGCACCTCTCCTTCAAGCTTGTACAGCATCTCCATGCATTATATAGGTTTGTTGTTTAACTAAAGTACATGGGAGCTCCCCAAAGGGTGATGATATCTCTATTCATCTGGGTCTCACTGCATTTTCTGAGTAACCTTCTCCTCAGGATGGGGTCTTTAAGAGGCTAAAATATTATAGGGCTAGAGATTGCTTTTGGCATTTCAGCAAACCAGGGTCGTCTTTTGAGTGAACCCAGCATCACTGCGGGAAAGTGCCAGGGAATGTGAAACAGCTGGGAGCCAGTGTTATGAAACGATAAAAGCTGTTAAAAATGTCAGATTGCATGTCTAGTCCTGGTGGCTGCAGGCAGCAGACCACAGAGGAGGGGATGGAAAGGTAGTGATGGGGAGGCTCACATGGGTTGTGATTCCCTCCCTTGGTGAAAGGTAGGTTTGTGTGATGGACACACACCATGTGGGGGAAATTCTCCTCTCAGTATGAAATGATTGTCTATTTGTTCTGCTTGTGGAGCTCCCATTAATGCTGGTGGGACTCATGGAAAGAGTTCTGAACGGGAAGCCAAGAGCAACTGCGATTCAGAGATGAGCAATTTGCCCCATAATGTGAAGGTAGTTTTATGAGCTGTTTATTCATGTTGCTCTACACTGTGATTGAAACTCTTCAAAAATGGCCCAGTTGTACAGTCACCTGGTCTCACTGCATTACACCAACACCACTGCTTTTTTTTTTTATTGTACACCTTCAGGGGTGTTAGGGATATAGGACTTAAAAGGGCTTACACATAAGTCCAGACTATTGATATCAGAAGAAATGAAATTTTTTAATACCATTCATAGAACTTAATTCCCTTCTCACAATCATTTTGTTTCTGTAATTTCCAAGGAATTCCAGTGTTCAGCAATAGCTATTTCAAAGTAATTTCCATTTTGACAAAAATATACTCAAAATAAGCTCATAATATAAAATAAGTGGTGCCAAGTGTCTGTGATTTGCCTCATGATAGGAAGAAAGGGGTAAATAATAGGTTTTCCATAATTTTCTGTAAAAACAAACAGGTTAACACCCTGTCCCATTGTACTAACTCCATGGCAGATAATGGCTAATTGCCAGTGATATCAGGTGTTTATGTATGATTTCATGCCAGATTTGGTGTGTGTTCAAGTATTAACACACAGAAAGTGCAGATTTTGTGCTGGTTTGTTTGTTGTTTTGCTTTGGTTTTTTTTTAATAGAGATGAATTCACAAAATAGTGTATGTGCAAGCTGAGACAAACAAATAAAAGCTGCTCCTATACTGACGGTTACTGACAGTTATTTTACAGTTATTGACATGAAGAAAGAGAGAGAAAATTTCTGAAACTCTGCTCATTCTCCAAGATAAGATGGAAGAAGGAGGTTGGAGGACTGAGGTTGGATGATGTGTCAAAGGAGAAACAAAACATAGAGACAATTGGTGATAACTCACCTCTAGCATATGGGATAAACAGAGGAATTTTATCAAATCTTCATGTGTGAAACACATAGAATATGCAGCTCTAAACTTGGGCAACCGTATCACACTGCTAATCAGGAAAGGAGAGAAGTCATTTGGAATGATTCCTGACAAAAGGAGAAATGTGCCACGCTATTATTACATGATATTTATTTATGTTGCAGTGATGCAAAGGGAGAATTTTCATTTAAAATGAATGAGGCTGATGGAAGTTGGTACTATGTGGTAGCTGTTGAGTAGCCTTGATGTCATGGGCTGTGAAGGCACCTGGACTGTCTCCAGTTCCTGTTCTGTGCCATCAACTGAAAAGAGCTGTCTCTCCTGTGCCACCACCTATTTCCAGAGTTCCGCAGGGATGCAAATCTCTGTGAGGCCCTGGCTGTCTCTCTCACTGTCTTTCTGGTCCAAAGAACATCCTAATCCAGTCACAGAGCAAAAAGGAGACTTGTGCTAGCTGTAGGTGTGTTTTCAAATGCACTGTCGACCGAGGCTGACACTGCTGGGTTAAGAGAGCTTGCTAGAGGCTTGCCAGGACGTATGGTTTAGGTTAACACAGCTGCTTGGAAGAAATCTCCCTTTGCAATATATACTGCGGTTTTATTGTCTTGCAAAATTACCTAAATAACTAAGTACGTCTGTGATCAACTGTAGCCCTTTAACTGTACTAAGGTTGCTTCTTAGTTATTTTTATCTCTAATTCCACATTTGAAGTTAAAACTCTCAGTGTGGGCACAAACTATTCTGTTTCAAGTATTTCTTTCTTTCTTAGACAGTACAATTTCCTATTTTTTGGAAACAGATGTCTTGCTGCAGGTATCTTTTACTTAATTTATGTAACACAGAAGCGCAGGTGAGCAGTACATACACCAGTCTACACACTAATACAGAAATGCTGAAGTTTTGCCCTATCTCAATAAGTGACTTTCCCTTAAGACTTACTGTTACACTGATTTCCCTATTTTAGAAGTTTTGGATTTGTTAAAATTACTGCTAATTTGAATGTGTAATTCTGCTGATGTACTATCTCTGAAATCTATCGAAAGCCTGTGTAATTAGCAAAACTCCTTTCCATTAATAAGTTCATTTTGCCTTCTTACAGCAATACTGAAAAAAAAAATCACTGTTACGTGACACCATGATGCAAAGCTCATGCTGAACATAGTTAACACATGTATGTAAGATAAAAGGTCTTGAGTTTTAAACCCACATGTGTTGGTTGCCTGTACATGGGAGCATCTGCTGAGTGCAGGAGGTGCTTGCTTCTGGGGGAAATTACCTGGTTTGCAGATGTCACAATTTCTGTGGTCTGTGAACTAGTAAGCATATTGTCATGGAGCAACTTTGTTTGCACAGTTTCAAAGCAATGTCATAAAATTCCTGCAACTACCATGCTTTTGATGTGCTTTGGAGGACTTGGTTACATGAAATAGCATGAACAGATGTTTTTTGCCTAAAAGGATCCTTTCAGGATCAGAAACATGAGGACTATGAAATCCTTTAGAATCAAAATCTTTCCTTTCCCCAGATTTAGAGCTGTTAGGGTTTTCTGCAGCACCTGTCTCTATTGGTGTGGAAGTACCTTTATGACCTAGAGAAGTAGAACAAGGTGCTAGTAAATAACGGTCCTTAATTCTGTAGTAAAAGACATCCAATCCTGGCTGTAAGGGGTAACATAAGAAACCAAATAGTTTAAATACCTGATTTTAGCAGTGGAAAAAGGTCTTTAACCACAGCTGAAGGATTCATTCAAGTCTTAACATGGTGGGACCTGCAAGTGTGAGCTAACCTCTCCAAGGTGCAAGGAGGTTGCCTCCCTGCAGATTTCTTAATTCAACAACCCATCCACACACCTTGTATACCCACTTTCTCAGCCCAGTGACCCACTGAATGCAGTGATGAAAACTTGGTGTTAGTTGACCTTTTCATCTGATTAAAATGCTTGGTGTTGGGCTTAGCTGGGTTTGGATACCACCATGGCATTTTGAATTCTGGATGACTATATAATATCAATTAAAATGACAGTGACAGGGCTTTTCTTGTACAACTCTTTAATACAAGCTGTAAGACACAGAGGGGCTTGGTGGTTTCTTTGTGGCTCGTTTCTTTCCTAGTCTCTGTATTTTCAACTAAGGGGACATGGTCCCCTGCCAGTAGATGCAGGCTATTTAAATGCTCCATTGGAGAGGGATTAAAGTTTATGCAAGGTCACTGGGGATGTGATAATTATAATCACAGGTTTTTGGCTCCACAATGACAGCCATTTGTTATTTTCGCTTGAGTAATTCCTGCAGCTTGGAGCTGTTGACAAGCGTGCACTGATTTACTGGCCCCCCCAGGTCCCAAGGCAGTGTCCGCTCTGAAGTCTGACACCCCTGCCTGGCTCCTGCTGCTTTCAGTATCTTTTCTGCTGCGAGCTGCAATACCGACTGAAAATTGGAGAAAAATATTGTGTTAGTTTATAATGGGATCAGAGAGAGAGAGAGAGACATAGGGTTGCTGAGTTTGTTGCTACTCTGCAGCTTCCCCACTCCCCTTCCCCGGCTGAGCATTTGTTTCTGTGTTGTGAGGGGATTAATAAACTACTGATGTGATTTACAGTGTAAGACCATTGGAGTATTTTTGTGGTGGAGAGGCCTTGAGAGCTTGGATGCAAAAATCAAGAGAGAAAAAAAATCCATTCTTTTGAGAAGCAGAGCTCCCTTCTGTCTCTTCAGGCTCCTCGTCTCACTTTCTCTTTCTTTTTGATTTATGTTGCCTTATTTTGTTTGTTTTTGCAATCAGAGGTAAGAGCATTTTAATACATATTAAATGGTGATAAATTGAGAATAGCTGATGGGTTAGGGCCGATATGACATTTGTCTTTATGGGTGGGGAGATTGATAACTCATGAGTGGCATGAAAAAATCAAGCAAAATCACTTAATAGGGAATCTATTTTTTGGAAGAGCATTTTTCTTTTGTGTAGGCGCATGACTGCCATGATAACTCTTTATATTTTGTTTATTCAGCTTATCTGTGCTTTCCCCAGGCCTCCAATTTCCTCACTCCTTTCCCTCTCTAAAACTTCCCAACCTTTCTAATTTGCATTTAATACATTTAATACATGACCTTTCTCTCTCCCCTGCTGAACCTTCAACACCAATTGGTTCCTTGTCTACAGTTCAAAGTTCCCTTTGCTCTTCGTGAATACATTCCAAAGTCTTCTACATCTGGTCCACCATCTGTGCTCTCACTTCTGAGCATAAAACAGATAGGTGCAGGACACTTCCAGATGTCCCCAGAAGAAATGATGGCAGGGGAGCAACTGGGAAGCTCAGTTTAATGCCAGATGAGCGTACAGACTTTATAATTTTCACAACCTGCCTGAGACCCTTGTCTAACAAGCTGTCCTTGCACAGGCCTGGCATTTTCCCCCAGCCTAGCACTGCATTCCTCCTTCTTCCTGCTCTGGTGAGCTGAATTTGGATTTGTCTTTGTTGTTTCCTTGGCATTATTTAACCTCAGACTTCTTGCTGCTGCCTGTTTCTCTGCATCTGGCCATCTGGAGCTTTTCACAAGATCTCACCCACTTACCTGTCTGTATGCTTGGTACTGCTCAGAGGTGGTTGGTACAAAATATTCCTTTCTCATCAGTCACCTCAAATTTCCTGGAGCTACCTTGCTCTCAGTTGCTCAGAATTACATTATCATCTGTCTTTATGCAAGACATTTCCATGAGTGCTGGGACAAAGAAGCGCTGGACACATATAAGGTCTGGTAGCAGACCTGGTATGGTCTGATTGCAGATGTGGTATGACTTTGACATCTCTGTTTTCTCAGGGAACTAAGCAAATAGGAAAATTTCTGGCTGTCCCCAAATAACCAGTATTCTATCTCCAAGTCTCACCATTACTCCCAGCGCAGATGTCTTGCTATCTTTCTGCTTGGTTTCCAGTAAGCGTTCGTCCTACAGAGCAGCAAATGACTTCCCCAATTCTTATGTGAGGAAACAGTTCTTCTTTTCCACTCAGTTGTACCTCTGGAAAGAGTCTGACATCATTAATCAAAGCTATATTCCTCTTGTTTCTCTGTGCCCACTCCAAGACTGTGTCCTTTTACATTTCTAATGGTGAATTTAAGACAGCTTTCTCACATTTCAAACCTCCTTCCTTTGCCATCCACTCACAGTTTCTTCTTTTGCCTCTTCTTTCTAGTATGTCTTGGAAGAGGCTGCCCAGGGAAGTGGTTGAGTCTCCATCCCTGGAGGTATTTAAAAGATGTGTAGACATGGCACTTAGGGACATGGTTTAGTGGTGGACTTGGCAGTGTTATGTTTATGATTGGACTCAATCTTAAGGGTCTTTTCCAACCAAAATTATTCTATGAATATGGACTATGTATGCTGCACAGAATTTTTCATTTTCTTTATTTCTTTAATCCTCTGCTCTTTGTCTGTCTACCAGCCTTGATTGTTTCTGCTTAATGTTACACTATAGTTTCCAAAATTTGAATCCTATACACATAGATTTTCTTCTTCTGGGTATATTATCCCAATATTTTGTAACTCAGGCCATGAAAGTGAAGGTGAAACCATTTGATTTACCCTTGAAGTTTAATTTAACATTTTTCTCCCATCTCCAGTTTCACCTCCAGAGCAATAGTAACATTTTCACTTATTTAAATCCTGCTTCAGCAGAGATCCTTATTTGTGTTATTTCTTTCTGAGCTATTGTAATCTTCTGTGTTTATCTCTGCCTGCAAACCTGGCCCCATTTCACTGTGAGCTAATTGAAAGAACTTACAAAGTTAAGTAGACAAAGTTCAGGAGAAAGGAAGGTTTGCAGTCTCCTTTTTTTTCCAGCAAAATTGAGCAAGTTGCTTCGTTTCAGGTAGACTGTGTTTGTCAGAGGCGTCAGCAGAACCCATCTGTATAGCATGTCAGATCCAAGGCTGAGTGGGAAGTCATTTGTCTTCTGTGAGTCCTCTTTTGTTGTAAAATAAAACCTAACCTTTTAGGAATTTAAATAAAGAACCTCTTTTTAAAAAGCAGTATCTACCACAAGCAAAATTGTCTTCTCCAGTGCTGTATTACAAAGCATAGATGTTAATGGTGAGTAACAAGGACCTGCCATTGTTGTGCAAAATAACTATATTAACAACGTTATAATGGTAAAATGAATCTCTATGAATCCTAAGACTGTTACAAACATTGGTGAATTAATTAGTACTTGTGAATTAGTAGTGTTTTCATCTGGGTAAAAAGAACCACAAAGAGATTTAACAGTACTAATACTCATGCTATTTTATATTGCACAGTGCCTTGCCATGTTGTTTGTGGGCTGCAGTCAGAAATGCTCTCGGTGGCAGCAGCGTTGGCCTCCTTTGCTCACTCCCATGCAGCAGCAGAGCCAAGCTCAGCAGGCACTTGCTATTAGCTGCCTATCACCACTGTCAAGAAAACAGATGGGTCAGAAAGGTTACAGCTCACAAGAAACCCTTCCTCTGGAGTTGAGCACTCGGAAAAGTTGGGGAAGCAGGAGAGTAGTCTGAGTCTTTGGGGAGATGCGGGTGTTTGTAAATGGGGGACTGGAAGGGAGG
Organism: Pandion haliaetus; assembly: GCA_013401275.1. Lineage (NCBI taxonomy): Eukaryota > Metazoa > Chordata > Aves > Accipitriformes > Pandionidae > Pandion > Pandion haliaetus. Next base: position 75,194 of record VYZV01029758.1, on the reverse strand, counting down.
GAGGCTGCATCTCAACCCTGAAGGCCAAAGGATAACAGCTGAAGGCTAGGGATAGTCGGGGAATAGGTGTCAGGAAACCACTGTGGTAGGTGAGAGGAGAGAATGGGAGAAGGAAATGTGGGAGTGAGTGCTTTGAAAGCTGGGACTTGCATGTCTGTGTGTAGTTCATGTGGGATTCAGCTTTCAGCATGTAGGTGTCCCAGCTATGCAACTTACTGTGTCATAGACCTGTATTTGGTCAGCTAAAAATGTCACAGCAAAAAAAAAAATTGTGTTATCAGTGTGGACCTATTTTGAAATCTCATGATTTTGGGGCAAACTTGTATGATTTTTGGTACAGGGGAAGGAGAAATCTCTGCTGCAAGTTCTCTTGTTGGACATACTGGTCAAGCTGTTTCCCAAATAGCCCTAAAATTCACAACAGATTGGAACAATGCAACGTGTTCTGTGTTCTACGTGTTCTGCTGCATTTTGAAGAATGACTTTATTTAGCACTGAATTATGCAGGAATTCCACCAACTCTTTATCACACCAGGAAGTGGTAGAAGTGTAACTGAGAAGTCAGATTTTCTTCCCTTGTTGATGTTCTCTTGTTGCTTTTAAGGCATTTCGTTTTTACAAGGAAAATGCTCAAAGAAAGCAGGTTTGTAGCAGCATCAACATGAGATGACTTGGGATTTGCTAGCTGAGATGGATGAAAGATAACAGGTTGGAGGTGAGGTCCTCTGTTGGACCTTGGAGGATGAATTAGGTAAATATTATGTGGGTTCAATGGGTTGGTAAATGCTATTCTGGCAAATTCTCGTGCTCAAGTGATCAGTGAGTGTACAGTAGTAATTGCTAGCCTGTCTCCCAAACATCCAACATACAATTACTTACATGAGTCAAACACACATGAGAAAGATCTCTGTTTAGACCCTCAAACAGTGCAGTATTCTCATATTATAATAGTAACATGATATGTAGGCAAAATGAGGGTGAAGTCATCAATGGTAAGCACTGACCCACCCTTTAGCCATACCAAGGACCAACAGGGACATGATTCCAGCTTTTCGGTATATAAAAAGCTGTTATCAAGAGGAGAGTGATCAGTTTCTTCAGTTGAACCTCATGTTCTGCAAGAATTGATTAGGAAGTAATAGACTTAAATGAAATGAAGAAAATTTAAGTTATACTTTAGAAAGAACTTTCTAACTTTAAGGACAGGCAACAGTGCAACAGCTGAGTTATTGAATCCCCATATCTGAAAGTTTTTACTGTTAGAAAGCGAGGAATGGTGGAATACTTGTTCCTGAATTGGAAGAGAGAAAAGGATTAGATTATTTTTTGTATTCTTTGCTTTGTTTCATTCCCAGAATCATGATCTAAAATTAAAAATATTCAGTACCTTCCTCACTTCCTAATCTTCCATGCATGAAGTGCTCTACTTTTGTTCCCTGTTTTCCACCCTTTTTAAGCTTTACACAGGTTCTTTGCCTTTTTCCACTATTTTTGTAGGGTCCGTTTCTGGGAAAATGATGTTTGGCCCTATTCTACTTCATTCCCCAGTGCAGCTGTGCTGGCAAAGTAAGTCTGCCGTGAACTCCTTAGTCCTGAGTGATACAGTGTAGATGAACGGTGCTATATAAATGTAAATTTCAATTCATTCCCTTCATTCATTCAACAAGCTATCAACACAACCTTGTCATTTCAATTTTTCACACTTTTTTGTGGGAGTCCTCTGTCTCAGTGAAGTCTCATTTCCTCAGCCCAGTGCCAAAGGTGACCAGGCTGTATTAGAATATACAGTCACTTTTTTTTTTAAGTGGTCAGACATAATGAGAAGAAGGAATAAGCCAGTCACAGCCTCAGCCAACCTTTCTCTCTGCTTCATTAACCAGACCCTGGACAAACAGGTGATGCTGCCATCTCCACCACTGTCCATGTATCAGTATGTGTGCCCTGTTACCAATATTTTTCGAACTTTGGTAAATGACACACTTTAACACTTGTTCAATAAAAACACTGAGAAAATGTTTACGTAGGAAATATTAGGAATCAAAAATACTCAAGGCGGGGAGGGAAATACATTGCAGAAACATTGTCTTTCAATCCCCCATCCGTCCCATTACTGCCAGAAAGAAGTGATACTTTTGCTTTCACTGGTCTGCCTAGGACTTTTTCTCCCATAGATTGTTTGAATATAGATTTTGCAGGTGAAATTGCCCTTGAGAGTGCTGACACAGCCTCTTGCTTAGAGATACCAGCTCTTACATGCTAGGGTTAACAACTTCCCAAATAGTTAATGCCAACACAATCAAGAAGAACAGGATAAAAGAGGTCCTTCAACAGCCACCCATGTTATTCTGACTATTTCATGTTTCTACTTAGTCAGCTAAGCGCAAAAGTGCCAATACTCCCTCTGGCACTTAAAATGTCATCGCCACTGCTATGACTGTTCCCTGACTGGCCAATATTAAATCACTTTTCCAAGGTTTTTGAGTTTCTTTTTGCCACATCTGGCCTGTTTACACCTTGTCTCTTGACATCCTTCCAAACACTTCAAGCCACCCTTCTAATGTGGTTCTGGTTTCACATCAAATTCAGTTTATCCATTTGTCCTTACAAAGGACAACCATAATATCATAATATATCATAATGTACAAGTGGGTTGGTCAATTTGCAGCCCCTGGTGAAAGCTGCACCATTTTATCCAAGATGTGTATGTTATTACCCCAAGAATCCACGGGAAGAGTCCAAATGTGGAGTTAGAAATACCTGATTTTGATCTGCTTTAGCACAATGTCTACTTTTTAGAATAGGATTTCTCTGCCATTTCTTAGAGACACTTCTCCAACATCTGAATCCTGAGCCTTACAGAGTTGAAAATTATCTCCTTATTTACCTTAACCTCTCATGCAGTCTCCCTTACTGTCTCTTCCTCTGCCTCCTGTATTAATTTTTTTCTTTACACTCTTAACTTCCTTCTGCAATCTTTCTAGTCCTCCTCTCTACCTAATGTTTTATAGCTTGCATATGCCTCTTTCTTAACCTTAATTACTTTTTGCACTTCCTACTCCTAGTGTATTTATTGCTTGATAGCACACATAAGCCTTGGCATATATTCATTTATCTTTGGATGTTTCTCATTTGCCTTTGGTTCATTTGGTAGTGTTTCTGTATTTCAGCCAGAAGTCTGTGAGTTCAAGATTCACCCCAACATTAGGAGTGCTTCTCGGGGTTCATGCTGTAGTTGAGTTACAGCACTTTTGGATACCATACTGACGTTTTCAAATGGTACCTTCCACAGGCATTTCCTCTGCACAGCCCTGCTTCTTGCCAAGGTACCCAGACAGATAAAAGTTAAAGATCCTACTGCATGTTATGGAAAGAGTAAGAAAACTCTGTGTCTTGGTTAATGCTTTGAAAACAAAACGTTTCAGAGACCACTGCTGTACATGTGAGTTATTGTTAGTGTGTGCATTTGTCTGCTTTTCATTACTAGAACCCCATGGGATTTAATCAAGACAATCAAACAGTTTGACAGTTGTTTGTTTTGTGGGGGTGTGGCAAGGAAATTAGTATGTTATTGAACCCTGTTCAGCAACCTTGTTTAAAAGGCACTAACCTAGGGGTAAAATCCTCATATGCTAATCTGTCGGGCTAATTACTCTTCCTTGTGTCTATTAAAATTAAATGTTTATTATTTAAATAACAGTGTAGGTATTAGGCACAGCATATTTTGATTTGCTAACACAACAGATTGATGCTCTGCTTTCTTAAAGCAACTTTAAACTTATAACTCGCTATACTAAAATTTTCAGAGTTCTCTGAGTTTGAAGCTACCCCAGTGGTTTTACATCAGTGAAGTCAGAACAAAGAGTAGTTTTACTTCACACTAGATTGTAATAACAGACAAGATGGAGTATTTGAAATGGTCTTATTCTCTGTGTTTTTTCTTATTCATAAGTGTCTCGGAGCTCTACTTTTCTTTCCTCCTATGCCAGCAAGTAACATTGCTAAGTTCTATGCTCTAATAATGAAGTTGGCTTAAAAGAATGGGTTTTTTTGTTTTGTTTTATTTTATTTTTTAAAATAAATATTACTGTACTTTGACCTGAAGAATTCATCTTTGTGCAATTTGTTGTCACTTTTGTACAGTATTCTCTACCTCTGTTTGGAAAGGGTGTTACTGGAGAAAGGGTGCATTAAAGAAAATTGTACCATAAAATAGCCATCCATATCCTGGTTAGATCCATGTCTGACAAAGTGGTATGTGATGTTCATGGCAGGTGGATGTTAACTAAGATTTGTTACGCAGTTTTGGGTATGTCTGCTCGAGATCTTATACTGACTTCTATGGGAGAAGAAACATAGGTTTAAAGTAGCAAAAATAGCACATAGAGAAGGTCAATTCCTACTCCTTGTTATGTTGCTGCTGTTCACTATCCTTGAAGAAAGCCACAAGAAACCTGATGAATATATTTTAAATTATATTTTCTTATAGTAAATTACACCAAAAATGCCTCTGATGATGTTACCCATCAATTTAGTGCAAGATAACCCAGGGAAACAAAAATAAAAACTGAGTTGGAAATCTACAGCTGATTTATAAATTGTCTGCTAAAGGCAATTTGCTCTCTTTGTCTGCTGTACTTACCCAATTGCTGCTGAAACTAATTGCTCCTTTCTGGGTATTCTTTAAAGAAAAAAAAAACAACCCACCACAAAACAAAATAAACAAAAATGTGTGCCAGCATGAAACAGTGAATTGTAACCAGAGCTTCCCGCTAATTAACAGCTTCTTATCTGAGAATCCTGTCCAACACACAAATGTAATTGCAAATGACAACACCAACACTGGCTATGACAAGCACAAGGTGGAATATTTTCGAGCACATATAGAGCTCCAGTAGTGTCAAGGTCTTTTTCAGGTCAGATCCCTAGCAGCTGATCTAGTTCTGTGCTGAGGGTGATTCAAAGGTTAAGTCTTATACCAAAGGGCTGTTCTGGTCAGACACATAATTGGAATAACAAAGTCAATATATGTTGCTGGTTGTGGGACACAATCTTCATTTGATCTCTCACACGGCAGATTAATTAAGTGTTATCAATTAATGGCCTGGTAAAAGTGAACACCCTGTTAGTCAATTTTTCAAGTAGTGTCAAGCATATGCAAACCCTGGGGGGCAGGAGAGGGTGGGGAGAATCACCCCTGAACCCCACAATTTCTTTCCAAGAGCTGGAGAACAAAAATAACAGGAATATAATTGCAAAAAGTAACAACTAAATAATAAATGTTTTCCATTGGTTCTGTTTTTCCAGTGACTCAGAGCTTTGAGTGGATTTGATCAGGCTCTCATAAAATCCCTTTGTGAGAAATATTATTCTTACTGTTGTACACCAATACATACCAAATTGCAGCAAACAACATGCAGGGCTGGACAATGTGATACCTTTGAGCACCGAGGGACATGTACCTGGAGGAACAGTACGATGTCCTTCCTTAACTCCGCTGTGACCACTCAGGTGAACAAGTGTTCATTGGTGTGAGTAATTGACGGTGCCAATTAATAGGTTTGCAGTGTTTCAGGTACACACTAGAGAGAAGTAGCAAAGGTATTTCTAAGCTCAGTGGAAAGAATAGTTCAAATATTCTTTGTGTGTTGGTTTTCTTTTTTTTAACCTATCTAATGAATTTTGCAATTCTAAGATTTTAGCACTTGATTTGCAAAAGCGAATAAAGAGCTGAAAACCAAGCAGTCTTTGCTGCTCTTCCTTATCAAGTGCCTGTTTAATTTTGCAAGTGCACCACCAGCCACTGTTTCAAGAGCTTGCTCAGAGGATGCAAACAGGCATTCAGATTGCCTTCGAAAACAAACTGGAGAGATACATTATTTAGAGAGAGTCTGTCTAAAAGGTATTTGTTAACTGTTAGCAATTGTTTTTAATGTATATTTTCCTGATAGTAGTAATACCTTTCAGCAGTTTGATTTCTTTTAGTCTATGCAACAAAAAAAAAATTTTGCCTCCGTGTACTTAGAGTACTGGTGCTGTTACAGATGTCTGACTGGCTGCACAGATAGACAGACTTGGCGTGTAATGAAGCTCTTTCTCTTGCAAGGTAAAACACAGATACCATGTTGTTTTAAGGTGTCACATGTGGCACAGTGATCTTCCAGTTACAGGGAATCTACATTTAGAGCAAAATTGTGGTTTTTTTTGAAAAACAGATTCCAGTTCAGACCAGTGGGGACTAGCTTGTTCATGGCGTTTATTTCTTAGCTGCCAGTAGATGGGATGTTTTCCCAGGCATGGCATCTATGTGATGACAGGATTAGCAGACAGACTGCAAGGCCATGGCATGTAGCCGGCAGAGCACTGGGGCTGAAGAATGGTGGGACTCGTGCACTGCACAACTTCTGGTTTTTTTTTGCTTTTGAGTAATTGCATTTGTTCAGGGTTTTTTTTTGACCAATGAGTGGATTTAATTGTAGTCCAGAAGAAGTTTTAGTTGTCAGATGATAAAAAGAATGTAGAATGTAATTGTTCTTAATGTGTTTTTCAGCACCGTGTTTATCTGTCCTTTCCCTTCCCCTGAATTTTGCTTGTTTCAGTCTCATTAGATTGTTGTGTTGTTTTCTGTGCATCCTCTTGGGTTTGAACTTTGCCTGCCCTGGTTCCTGATTGTGCAGATTTTCCAAGATATTGTAATTTCCCCAAAAGCCCCATATTGGATGCCTAACATTACATAGTTTCTAGTGGTCTGTATTTTAGATCACGGGTGCTTAGCACATTTTGTAGGATCTGGTTACTAGGACCTGATCAGCCAGGTGCTGAGTGGATTGCATAGAGCCTGGAGCACAAGTCTTATAAGGAGCAGCTGAGGGAACTGGGGTTGTTCAGCCTGGAGAAAAGGAGGCTGAGGGGAGACCTTATCGCTCTCTACAACTACCTGAAAGGAGGCTGTAGTGAGGTGGGTGCTGGTCTCTTCTGTCAAGTAACTAGTGATAGGACGAGAGGAAATGGCCTCAAGTTGTGCCAGGGGAGATTTAGCTTGGATATTAGGAAAAATTTCTTGACTGAAAGGGTTGTCAGGCATTGGAACAGGCTGCCCAGGGAAGTGGTTGAGTCACCATCCCTGGCGGTATTCAAGAAGGGTGTAGACAAGGCACTTCATGACATGGTTTAGTGGGCATGGTGGAGTTGGGTTGATGGTTGGACTTGATGATCTTAGATGTCTTTTCCAAACTTAATTATTCTATTCTATTCTATTCTATTCTATTCTATTCTATTCTATTCTATTCTATTCTGTTCTGTTCTGTTCTGTTCTGTTCTATTCTATTCTATTCTAATTTCCCTGCTCATTGCAGGTGGGTTGGACTAGATGATCTTTGGAGGTCCCTTCCAACCCAAACTATTCTATGATTCTATGATTCTTTACTGCAGACTCCAAAGAGAACAAGAAAAGTTTGACCTCTCATGCAAATAGATTTTGGGCGAAACTATCCCTCAAGTTTGAATCTGAGTGATATCTGTTTTCCCTTTTCTTCTCTTTCTCTCCCAAATATTTCCTGCTGTTGTTCTTACTGTTCTTTGCTAAGAGGTAAGCTTGTAAACCAGTATTCTCATGGACAGGCATAGAAACAGTCCCTGCACCCAAAGAGCAGAGACCCATTGACCCACGGCAGGCCAGGTACAGTTATCCATGCTCCTCTGTGGGCAAAGAAAATACTTTGAGACTATCAAGCCAGCACAGTTAGCATGTGCTAAATTATCAAAGTTACGGGTCTGGGTTTTCTCATGGCCTGAAGCAGTATGCATCCTCCCACCACATAGTTGCTGTTATAAGTGATTGATGGCCAAGCAATGGTAGGAGAACGGTTTCATCACAACTTTTCAGTGTTAAGACAATTCAGCTCTTGCTAAATTGCTTAGCTTTCCAAACTCGCTATAACCATTTCGGTCACTGAGTAATGTGCATGCTTCACCATAATTTTAATGATATTTCTTGATAGAACACTTTGTAATAAAATAACTTCTAAAAATGCATTTGCAAGTTGCAACCATATTTTTAAAGCAGAATAATCTTCCTCAGTTTTGTCTCCATGATTAAGCGTCTGAGTTTATTTTATATATTTTGTTTTATTCAGCATAACGTAAGCTAAAGAAACAGTCCCCCAAAACCTCACTTTTAAAAAATATTTTGACGTGTGATTTACTGAAGTTATCTGATGAATTTCAGAACAAATATTTGTCTTCTTGCCTTCCTATAATGCTGTGTGTAATAGCTGTGGCTGTCTGTATTTTTCCACATTGATAAGATGAAGAATGTAGAATTTCTGCAGTCTCCATTTGTTATTTGGGACAAAAGGGATAATACCTTTTCTGTAGCATTTGCTACTTGCCCTGTAAGGCTTACAGCTTACCCCTTTCCTCTGCTGTTTCCTTGTTTTGTTGGCCATATCCACAAGGCAGAATCTGTCAGTACCCAGATAATGCTGTCACTTCTGCAAACGTGTTTCCTACTGACATTTTGGTATTGATAGAGAGTATGGCTGGAGCATCAGTGCAAACTTCCCTGCCAGATTGCTGCCTGGTTCTCCAGGTGGGGGTGTGTCGTGGTTTAACCCCAGCCAGCAACTAAGCACCACGCAGCTGCTCACTCACTTCCCCCCCCACCCAGTGGGATGGGGGAGAAAATCGGGAAAAGAACTAAAACTCATAGGTTGAGATAAGAACGGTTTAATAGAACAGAAAAGAAGAAACTAATAATAATAATAATGATAACACTAATGAAATGACAACAGTAATAATAAAAGGAATGGAATATACAAGTGATGCACAATGCAATTGCTCGCCACCCGCCGACCAATGCACCTGTTAGTCCCCCAATGGCAATGTCCCCCCCAGTTCCTAAAACATCACATGGTATGGAATACTCCGTTGGCCAGTTTGGGTCAGCTGCCCTGACTCTGTTCCCTCCCAGCTTCTTGTGCCCCTCCAGCCTTCTTTCTGGCTGGGCATCAGAAGCTGAAAAATCCTTAACTTCAGACTAAACATTACTTAGCAACAACTGAAAACATCAGTGTGTTATCAACATTCTTCTCATACCTAGCTCAAAAACATAGCACTATACCAGCTATTAGGAAGACAATTAACTCTATCCCAGCTGAAACCAGGACAGGGTGGAAATCAGCTAGGGAGGAGGTCGGTAGAAGTTTTCTGCTTGTTTTATAAAACGGGTAAAGCACAGGTGGATGCATTGCCAGCACTGGCAGAGCAAAGCCAGACTGGCAGGAATTATAGATGGTTGAGGTAAGAAAACGCTGAAGGTCAGCGCTAGGCACCTCATTAGCAATTGTAGAGTCCTTAAGACACTGAAATTTGTTGCTGCTCAGCCCCTGGAAAAGGCTTCGCAGTTGCTCAGCAAAAACAATGGGCAGCAGTACCAAAATCCTGCTGTTGGGATGTCTTGCAGGTCTTAAGTTTAGGTACCATGGTGTTTTTCTGCCAAGAACTTCTACATATTAAGATAGAAAACTTTCTGCCAAGCTTTTCTCAATAACCTTATCGGAGATCCTGAGCTCCAGCTGGAAAAATGTTCCACTGTCTTATTTTCTGTACAGTCTGAGTGAAGATTTCTGAAGCGTAGCGAATAGTTGGTGCCTTTGGGTGAAGTCCTTGACCCTTGCTACAAGCAACTGCTGAGTACAGAGTATGTCATTTCCCCTCCTGTGGCCACTTCATGGGTAAGGATGCTCCCACTGATGTGCTCCTTTGAAAATGACACTGAACCTACAATAAAAGAAAGCTTTTTTGGCAACAACAGGAGACAATAACACTGTTGTCCATTGCAAAGAATATCAAAAAAGGAGGATTTATATGCAGGAGATCTGTAACAGCCTTAGGATTCTTACTGGATGGCACACCTTCTGTGTTTTCTACTCTGCCACATCACAGCCTTCCCTGCAGATTTTTTTAGAAAGCAAAACTCAGTCTTCTTATTTTTGCCTGAAGCAAATGGATTTGCAATGTGAGCAACAGAGAAGTTCACCTCTATGCCAACAGCACAAAGACTAACGCAATCAGAGCAATGCAAAGCCTCTGAGTTATATACATAGTATGAAAATATGGACAAAAGGAGAGATAAGGTCTTATGACATGAAGGAGCATCTCCTATTTTCTGTTTATCTGAAAGTTTTTTGGATTGCTTCAGCAAGGTCAGATTGCACTGCCAAATTAGAAATGGGCAGTTTTAAATCATTTTCTACGAAGAAAGCTGGATTTTTGACAGGACCTTAATTCTTTTCAAAAGAAAACTTTAAACATGCCAGGCACAAGTTCTGAAAGTAAATGGTGAATATTTTACTTTTTAAAATTTCCAGTACCTAAAGGAATGTCTAACTATATTCTGACAAAACCTTCCTTGGTCCAAAGAAGCTCTTTCTACTACCTGCAGGCATTTATCTCAGTGTGGTGATACCTGACTGCTTGTCTGAATATGTACAGTTACACAGAGGTGACAGGTTATGGAGAGTCATTTTTCCCCAAAATGAACTGGCACATATTTATGCTGCAAAAAAATCTACCAGTCTAACAGAAAACCAGCCCAAAAATCTCCTGTTCCTATTTACTCTTGGAAACCCCCTCTATACTATGGGTTTCACTAATGTCATTGCTCCTCTTCTTGCAACAAGTTGCTATTTCATCCAGGAAAGACTGGGAGAATCCAGGCCCTCTGTTAACCACTCATAGCCGTGCCTTGATATAGAATGAAGAGACTGCATGGCTATTGCAAGCTGAAAATCTGCAGTGCTAATTTACCCCTTTGTATAAAACTGGCTGTATCCACTTACTCACCTGAGACCCAGCTAAGGGAAACCCAAACATCACACTGCTCAAAAGTCATGACAGAAATAACAGCTTTTCTGAACTCCAAATACAGTAGTAACTCTAAAATGGACTTGTCAGGTTCTGAATTTCTTCCAGAATTAGTATTTGTATGAACCTCTTGTTGCCTTAGAAAGAACCACTTTACATCATGTTATGACGTCCCTTTTCTTCAATTTAATCTCCAGAATTTTGGGACAATTCCTAGGGACCTTAGGAGGGAACTAAAAGCTGACACCTTTTCAGTTTTACATGTGTCACAAGTTTTTTAAGGCCAAATCTACCAAGCAGACTTCTGTGAGCTTATAGCTGAGCCCATCAGAGTACGAGGTACACAGCCTAGGCAGACCTAACCAAGACAATGGAAACTGTTACACAAAGGAAAACTGAATTTAAGCTTAACAATTATTTGTCACTGAGAATGAAATTACTGTACCATTAAGAAGCAAAATTTCTCTGATATCCTTAAAACTACATTGGAAGTGCAGAGCTGCCAGTGTTTCTGTACTGGTGAAGCTCTATAAATGTAGGCAGAACCTGAAGTTACTTTCCAAGTTGATTTGCTTAAACTATTGCAAATGCCTTTGTGCACACTGTTACATAAATGTAAACCTTGCATATATTGCTTCAGCTTAAATTGATTTCTTTCTGAATTAAGCCAAATTGAAATAAGTCAGGTTCAAATTGATTTAAGATTGTCCATGTGGATTTGCAGTGGTGTGACTAAACTGATTTAAGAACCTTCCTTCAGTTAAACAAATGCAACTTTTACTACAGTGGGTTCTAAGTGTCTTGAGATCTGAAGCTAAATTTCAGTTTTCCCCTTTGTATGTAAAGAATCCCACTTGGCTAGCCATACAAGTAAAAGGAAGAGTTTGCCTTCCAATGGTCTGAAATCTTACATAAATGCAAAATATGTTTATCAATGTCCTTGTGACACATTCATATATTTTTTATTCTGATTGATAGAGAAATACAGCATTGTATAAGTAACTAGGAAAAAAAGAGAAAATTTAATCTTAGGGCTTTGAATGTGGAACCTTTTAATTAATGATCAAGTGACAATGATCAAATACAACAGAGAGGATGCATAACTTCAAAGTAAATGTAGATGTGGTCAGACGAATGATACAAACTACCTCTTTAATTACGTATTCTGAATACACACAGGTCATTTAAGTTTCTTTTACTTCATTGTACTGTAAGGGGACATGCACCCAGTTTAATTGTGTCCCATTGATTTTTTTTTTTTTTTTTAACTTTTGTGAAATAAGCCTTGTTTGGCATAATGAAACTTTTGGTTTTTTCAGCTCTTCTATATTGTTTCTTTTAAAAAATTCACCATTTACTCCTCTGCACTGAGCAAAAATCTTTCCTTAAAAATGAGGAAAGCACAATGCCCTCTATTTCTGAAATCATTAAAATTGACTCTTGGACAATCAATGTGTTAAATGATGTAATTATCCAATGGTCCTTTCCCCATTTAAACCAGTTTGAAAGTTAAAGGTTTGTTTTAGATCAATTCCAACCACTTTGTGTGCAAATTGCACAACTGCCTTTTCCTTAACTTATGTCACAAATCCAATTCAATAGAGGCATGTCCATGTAAAATGGTTCTCTGATAATGAGTAATGCTGAGTGGGAATATGAACTTGTATGAAGAAGGGGAAAAGCCCTGACTCCTGAAATTAACATTTTTAAACCAGAACCAGGTTAGGCAGAAGTTACTGGCAATGGTTTTGTTGATTTAGGAGGTGCAAGTTTTCTTTTGTAGGTGTAGGACATAGAGCTTTTTTGGGATGGTCTCAGGCTCCAGAGCAGACATTGTAGTGTAGACCCAGCACCTGCAGTTGACACCAACCTACTATGAGATAAATGTCACCCTCAGAGTCCATAAACTCCCTGACAGAAGCTCACTGCTCTTGTCAGAATGTTGCTTGGGACATGACACAGCTGCCCCCAAGTATTGGTGTTATTTCAGGCATCCTCAGGGAAGTAACAAGTGGCTGCCAGCTATGGTGCTAGGCCCATGAGACACCTGCTGCCATCCAGAGCAGCATCTGGAGGGCACGTAGGACTTGTGGAATAACACTAGATGCCTGTGTTGTGGCTACAGAAAATGAACCCCTGCTGCTGAGGGCTCTGGCTGTTCTGTTGCAGCGTCTCAGGTGTAAGGTGCTAGGCTGCTGCTACAGAACGAATGCAGGAACCTGTGATGGAGGCCACCCAAATGGCATTTGTGGTACCAAGCAAGTTCATAAGAAATGTGTCTAGGCCAGCTGCCACGCATCCCATCCCTTAAGTCATGCTTGAGCGCTGTATCCTAGTCAGCTGGACTTCCCTGGCATAGCTCGCTGGGGAATGAAGTGAATGAAGTGGCCTCTGGCAGGCTTCACTAGCAGGTCTTTTGCCTCCCAATTCCCCACTGCCAGGTCCCTCTTCTGTTGGAGTGTAAGCTCTTAGTGCAAAACCTGCCCTGGCTTGAGGCAGTCCCAGTCTAGTCTAGGCCGCTACTGTGCAAGTGGTAATAGGAGTGTTGCATAGAGAAAGCCCACATTTCATGGTGGGCTTACATGTGCACACATGTAGAGTCTTTAGTGCAGTGCAATGCTTGGTCTGTAGAGAGAATTTGTCCCCATCTTAATACCTAAGACAATGCAAGGATCTGCATGCCTCAGATTGCTTTAGATGATAGGAAGCTGTCAGTTGATTAGACAGTAAGGACAAGGTGTAAATGAGGAAAAAAATACTTTTGTGTTAAAAAACATATGGGGCTAATTGTGTATGTTTTTATTTATTTGGATTTAATTGCTGAAACAGAAATTGTCAATTACCTAGCATGAATCTATTGACTGAGGGGAATAACATTCACACTGTGTTAGATGCATAGTCAAGCATACATATGGAAGTAAATAGTGTGAAAACAAAGATTTTCATAGCTTCATTAGCATAGACTAACAAAGCCTCAGGCCTGCAAAATACCCGCTTGGCTTCACAGAGTTGTATATAAAATTGGACCCCTACCTACCAGGTACATCTTACAGAGCTGTGTCTGAGCTGTTTGTTGTGTACTGAAAACATACATCCTTTGCATAAGTTACCCAAAGTGAAGTATGACGAGAATCTCAATTTTTGTATTTCTTTGGTTTTATGTGTACACTTACTGCATAATCCTAAAATTGCAATAATATCCTGCCCATTTTAATAGATATATTAATTATATTTTTCCCCCTTAATGGGCTGTTCACTTTATGGTTTGGGGACACAAAAGTAAATTTTAAAATCAATTATACAATTACATATGTAGCAATAACAGAGCACAGAGCTAATCGTCTTTGGGTCAGGACTATAACCTTCTCATAATGCGGGTTTCATTAGGGTAAGGTCTATTATTGCAAAGAATTACAGAAATAATGGGAGTGGGTGTATTCAGCAAGAAATAACAAATGAGGGTCTTTCCTAGATAAGAGAAGCTGTTTGCTGGCTTCAGTGTGATAGCAGGCCCCTATAGTGTATGTAAATTGATAGGGTCAACTTCCCTTGGTGTATGCAATGCACAGTGTACAAGAATTAATTTACGTATCATTCTGTAGAATGGCAGGAGGAGGGCTTCTAATTATCACTCATCATTGTATACAACTGAGCTGAACCATGGAGCCAAGTGTATGAAAAAGACTGCAAGGAGACGTGAATTGGCTAAACACTTGGTATAGCACACTTGCGCCATTATGCCTTTAATGTTTTCTGTTATCTATAGGGTTTGTAGCAGAAATGATGGTTGGCTTTGTGCATTGTCTTAGGTGTGCCTTTGAAGAATATGCTTTCAAATATTATTTGTAAAAAAAATTTGCACATCACTTGCAAAATTTGCCATTCTTGTAAACATATGTGAACTTGGTTTTTCAACAGCTAGTAAGGTAAGTTTTACACTGTCTTTGTTTCACAGTGGGAAGGTGATTTTTATGCCAGCTAAAGGATGTGTTCTTCAAAAGCACCTAAACATCAAAACCTCAAATATTTCAGTTCTAAATATGGGAGGTTGATGTTCATGTATCTTTGAGGTTCTGGAAGCACAAAGTTAATTCGCCGTTAATGATCTTGCATACCATAGATGGCCTGATAATTTTACACTCAGCAGCTTGTCCAACTCCTGACCTACCAGTCCGCGTTCTGGTAACCATTAGGGTATGCAGCTTCCCTTCAAAGTGAATCACTACCTTCTCCTGGTGCACATAGCCCTGATGTGAATGGGGATGGGAAGGCAAAGCCTCTTCCTTTTCCATATAAATGATGCCATCACAGGGGCAGGTGGGGAAGGCATGATCGCCTCTGCATAGCTTATGCCATCCCCAGCTCCTTGTGGTATCTGCATGGGGATAAGATGCCACTTTGCTGTGTCGGGGACTCTGTGGGATGAGGGCTACCCAGCCCTTTTTACAGCATTGAGTCTGGGACTGTTACACATTTCAGAAGCCTCTTCACACAGGGATTACAGCCTCTTGTAGAAATACCGACAGCATAAGCAAGGATAAGTGTAATTATAATTTAATAGGTAACTTTGAGAGCAGTATACTGAAGTGATGGTTTGAAATAATATTTCTGGGAGTGGATTCACTATCAACTTGTAAAACTATTCTCACCTCTAAGTGGTTAATTAATGAGAATAAAAGAGCCTGTATGGAAGTTTTTTGGGCACTTCCGGCAAAATTCCCCTCCCTCTCAAATGATCAAACCCAATGCTTGGCCCTTGGCCACCACTCCTTCTCCTCCCTCAGACTGGCGGCAGTGTACCTCCAGGGCAGGGGTAGGCAGCAGAGGGGGGTGAGCAAGCAGCTCACCCCTCCACACAGGTGCACATGTGATTTCCTAAACGATGTCCCTGAAAGATAAATAAGAAAACAAGATTATTGTCAGTGAGGTTAATTTTGCTCTTGAGATCTCTGACTTCCAATGGGAAAATTCAAAGGGATCTCCAAATGGGACAACGTCCTAGAAAGCTGCGTTCTCTTGCAGCTGCAAAAGTCTTGGGTTTTCCCTCCTGTAGCTGTTGAGAGCCTGACTTTGTCTTACTGACAGCATCTTCTTAGGGCTGGGGCTGGACCTGAATACCATTTGGGGTTGAAGTCTTTGGGCAGAGTTTCAGGTACAATGTCAGCGCTTTCTTGCTCACACCCTCCCTGCACATCTTGGCAATGCAATGTTGAAAACAGAACTGCTTGTACTTCCTCTAAACCCATTTGATGGGGAGATCTGCAATAGTAATAAAATAAGATTGAAGATTGTAACAACATAGAGCTGTATGTAGAATACCTATTTTCCCCTGAGACCAAGCATGAGAAGTTCCCATATTAACTTCTGAACTTCTGAACATAGGCCTATTGGAAAATAGGTCAGCCAGTCCTGATTTTACTAGTTGCCAGCCAAATTAATTGCAAATGTCAGAAGCACAACTCATCTGGTTCTTAGCACCATAGCAGCAAAATGTGAAACAAGAAGGACGTGATCTCATGCTAATTTTATGTTCTTTTTAGTCTCAATGTCTTTGACATTTGTTTATTTTCCTTAGGGTGAGACAGTGACGATGTTTATATCTATGGCCAGAGTGGGTCAGAACAAAAGCCCATCTAGCTAATGTCCCATCCCTGGCGGTGATCCGTGTCTGTGTCTAAGGAAGAGGATAAGAGGGCAAGGACAATGTGCTGTCTCATTAGGAAATATTTCAACCATCCAGTGGTGTGACTTAGGGACTTGCTGTGCCAGAGGTGGTATCTTTGGGCTTAATAGCCTTGACCGTCTTTTTATCTATAACATTGCCTAATCTGTTATTCTGTGTGAGGTATGATCTAGTGGGATGGTATGCAAAGTCTTAGCTCCCGTGGAAAAAGAAAGAAAGTACTTACACGTTGCAAAAGGCTTGTTTCCCAGGATATATGCACAAAAGGCCAACACGGGTCAGGCAAGGTGTATTCTGTGAACTTATAGAATCATAGAATCATAAAGGTCTTTCCAACCTAAATGATTCTAAGATCATTGAGTCCAACCGTCAACCATGCCCACTAAACCATGTCATGAAGTGCCTTGTCTACACCCTTCTTGAATACCGCCAGGGATGGTGACTCAACCACTTCCCTGGGCAGCCCGTTCCAATGCCTGACAACCCTTTCAGTCAAGAAATTTTTCCAAATATCCAAGCTAAATCTTCCCTGGCACAACTTGAGGCCATTTCCTCTTGTCCTATCACTAGTTACTTGACAGAAGAGACCAGCACCCACCTCACTACAGCCTCCTTTCAGGTAGTTGTAGAGAGCGATAACGTCTCCCCTCAGCCTCCTTTTCTCCAGGCTAAACAACCCCAGTTCCCTCAGCCACTCCTCAGGCTTGTGCTCCAGGCCCCTCACCAGCTTCGTTGCCCTTCTCTGCTCCAGCATCTCCATATCTTTCCTGTAGTGAGGGGCCCAAACTTCTTCTGAACATGGTCCTTTTAGATGGTGGCTTCAGAAGCAAAGGAGAGAGCACAGGTCTGATGGCCCTGACTTCAGTGCAGATGGATTCTTTGCAGGGTGTAGCTGCTGAGGTGAGGTGCATGTATGAATTTAGATTCCCTGAGTGATTTACATTTAGCTGCCTTGGACTCATTTTCACAGCGATGGCAAAAGGCATATGCTCTATTGCATCATGATCCATCTGCTAAATGTCAGCAGCTCATTTGATATCTGGTGCATTACAGCACCTCAGTGAACTAGCTGAAAGGATGCTCTTAATCTGGCAAAACAAGGTATTCTTCCAATCCTGGAAACAGCTGAAGTTTTAAAGATAGAATGTGAGTAAATAAATATTTGAAAAGCAAAGCAGCTTAAGGACTTAAAAATGTTAAGTTCAGCAAATGGAAATAGTTTTCTATAATAGAGTTTTATGCAACAACATCTGTATATGACACCATCTATATTCATATTCATAGCCTTGCTGTAATGATATATATAATTCAGTTTTCTTTCACCAATATATGCATTTTACACAGCTGTGTTTTTTTGCAACAGATAAAAAAGATGGCTCTGTCATGACAAATTTCTTATTGAAGCCCAAATTTAACAAGATTTAAAGCAAGTAAGCATTATTTAAATATATACTTATTTTTTAATACATTTTGCTGCTTCTTGACTTCAGTAAAATTATTCACGTGCTTAAAATTAGAAACATACTTAGGTATCTGCTGAATTTGGGCCTAAGTCATTAATTTTCTAATTAATTGTTTTTAATTTTCAATACGAGGCCATAACAAACAGCAGATTTTTCTCATCAAATGTGATAAATTAAATGAAATTCAGTGATGTGATCCTAGTGGTTCAGAGCAGTACTCTTCAGAGTTTTTCATAAAGCAAAATTTAAGATGCACCTGACATTTGCAGGTCTTTTAGACTGATAACTATCTGAAAATGACTTACTAAACCCACCTTAGCTATAAATGCAGCAAAAGTAGCTAAATACACTGGTTTAGAAAGCTTAATATAACTTAATCCTGGCATCTTTTTATAACATCCTAAAATACTTTGCAACATGGAGTCAAGGTTTTCTTTTCTTAAAACCCCATTATGAAGAAAGTTAATTTCACTTTGAAGTCGGAGGCCTTACCTACCCGGCTGCATTACCAGTCCTCTGACAGCCCTATTCAGCTGGGCCCCGCTGATATGTTGTAGAGATTTGAAAGTAAAGAATTGCAAGAAGTGCAATTTAATCCCAAAGTCATTACCTAAATGCTGAGATAGGATGGGGATTACCACCAATGTAAATGAGATATGAGACAGCCAATGGATTAGGGGACTCTTTCTTTAGGATGACTTCAGCAAATAGGCTAAGATAAGGAAATCTTTGTAATTACATGGAGCTACACTGGTCAATTCTGACTTTTAAATACTGAGGCACTGGAGAAAAGGAAAAAAACCCTACATATGTTATTCTGTGTAATATTAAGTAATTCCTTTCTAATTCTACACAATCAATAGAAGAACATCATGCCAAATGAAAAGATGAGGGCTGCCTACATGTCCTTTTGTGACTGGTATCATTCCATCATTTTTGGTAATATCATTTCCAAATTAAATTTTATGGTCCATTACATACTAGCTCAAACACTTTTCTAATGGAATCTTAAGTGGAACTGACTTGCTTTGCGTGGGGTTTGTCTCTCAGTTAAGATGTTATTTAGTTCTAATTATCAGATAATGAACTCAGGAAATTTAATTTTTAATATTTATATGTCAAAAGTCCATTGTACTTTGGTTAAAGGCTTTAAATTAAAAATTAACATGGACAGAATACTAATTGAATATTTTTCTTATCTATAAGAGTGAGAAATGAGTTACATAGTTCCCAGATTAGCTTGTTATGTTGCAATTGTTTACTTAAAAACTTAATTTAGTCTTCAGAAATAAATCACAAATAAGGAGATCCAGGAAAATGAACCTGAGAAGCTTTAGGTATACAAGCTTAAAGTGCATTGTCTGAGCCTCATATGTATAAGTTATCACTCCAATGTATATGCATATTTGCTGCATATGCAAATGTCTGTGCATATACACAGCTTCCAAATCATAGTCGTCATTTTTATGGGTGTTCTCTCCATTTACACTTTCTCTCTTTGTGCACTTTCACTCCTTATTTCCCTCTTAACAAAGAATGTAAATATGACTTTTTTAATCATTTTTTCAAATTTCAGAGCAAGCTGACTCAGGAAAATAACTGCAGAAATGAAAAAAGGATATTTCTTTAGACTTAAAACTTTCAACAGGTGCCTGTCCAGTTTTATGTCCTTAATTTGCCTCTCTGATCTTTCTGTTGTGGTTACTGGGTTGTGTTGGAACTGGGGAAAACTGGGTTCCATTCTTTCCCTTGCTACTGTCTACTTGGGCAACCTGTGGTAAGACCTGTGAAGTACGAGAATGAGAAAGGACTGTTTCCGTACCTTGCTACTGTAATAGACCCTGGTGACTGAGCTAAAGCCTCTGTAAACCGTGTATAATGTGTGTGGAGAGTGACCTTCTTCAGAACAGGTCCACACCAGAGAGCATGCAGTCTATGTTATATGCCAGAAAGCAGAGATTGAAGGGGAGTGTTGTCTTGCCCGCATCAGTGTTTAGGCCCTTTTATTCCCTTTTCTGAAGAAGGGCTAATCTGGAATTAACCTTCTCCTAAGACTTAAATTTCTTCCCAAGAAAGGGAGCAGAGGAAACATACTTTAAAAATTGTTTTTACTCAGAACTGGAGTAGGTACCAACTCCTCCCTCTTTGTGTAGTGGCTTAGCAGTTAGGGCATTTGCTCCAGGGTGAGAGACTTGGGCTGAAGAGTAGGGTATTTGGGGTCCTACCAAAGAAACAGTTTGGGCATATTATATCAAGACTGTTTAGTTTAATATTAATAAACAGTACTCAGGGCAGAGACTGGACATCTGAATCTCCACATCCACATATGCCTTACTCATGTATTGTGTAGTCCCTCTTTGCTGTTTAAAGCTTAACTTCAGCTGAGCCTTGAGATCTGTGAGCTCCTGTAACCACAGCTGAACACACGCAACAACCTCAGATGTGTGCCATACAAGAATAGGGTAAAAAAGCTGGATACCTTCAGCTGGGAGAAGAGAGGGCTGAATGGGGATATTATCATGATTTCAGCTACCTAATGAGGGTTGTAGAGAAGACAGACCCAGACTCATCTCAGAGGTGTGCAGAGAAAGGATGAAAGGCAATGGACACAAGTGGTAGCAAGGAAAATTTCAATTAGGTGTAAGGTTGACAATGATGGTGATCAAAAACTGTAACAGGTTTCTCAGAAAGTCTGTAGTGTATCGATCCCTGGAGATACTAAAAACTTTCCTGGACAGGGCCCTGAACAACCCACTCAAACTTCAAAGCCAGCCCTGCTTTGAGCAAGGAGTTGGACCAGGTGACCTCCAAAGGTCCCTTTTCAAGCAAAGTTACTCTGTGAGTCAGTTATCCTTGTCCTAAAAGCTGTCTGAACCTTTTAATCAGTGGATGCAGACATATATCAGCAAAAGATCCTTTTTAAAACTCACTTTCAAGAAAACTGGATGTAAATAATGTTTTCCAATGTTACTTACCAAGATACATGTATCCAAAGTGGATCTGATATTGTTGGTATGACATGATATAGGAGTGCAGATGATGTATCACTTTCCTTTAAAGAGACTGTCATCTATGTGTCAATCATGATTAAATTCCCATCTAACCTCTCTGTAGCCCTGATTTACAAAACGAGGCTTGTGAGCTTTTATCAAAGAAACAAACTCAAGCCAAACAATTCTTCCCCATTTCCTCCTCCTCTGACATTATCAACAGGAGAAATCTGCTCGATCAGATTTTACTGTCAGATTCCTCAGGTGTGAGTTTATGATTACTCCAGTTTCTTTACTGGACTACTTTTGACTCACAGCCCTAGAAATGGGATGGCAGGTTTCACCTGCATGGGCTTTGAAAATTAATTGTTATTGGAAGAGATAGTTATACAAAAGGTGATTTCCACTGGTTGAATCTAGAGTCTATTTTCTAAAGGAGTCTTGGAGCATGCCAAACTTCAAGCCATTCATCAGGTCTGAGACCTTGATTCTCCTTGTAGCTTTTGGAAACATGCATTCAAATAGCCAGCCCTTAGGCTGAGAATTCCTTTGCATTTGTTGATATCAGAGCTTTCTGGGAACTTCCTCAAGATGTTCTGGTATCTTCACAGCAAAAGCAAATGGCACAATTCATGGATTGACACTCACCTACTCTGCAAGTAAGTGCACCTATGGGGCACCAGAAGCTCTGGACACATAAGAAGTTATAATCAATAGACTTGACCTGAAAAGATGTGGATTTGATTGGACCAGCAGTTGTATTAGAGAAAGGCCAGGATTATTATTGACTCATTTTCTACTTCAGACCCCACAACCTGCATGATTCCCTATTGCTCCTTCTTTGTAAAAGCAGGAGGCTTGGCAGGAGGGCAGACAAACTGAAGAAGTGAAACCCTTGGTTTTGCATGAAGCTCCATGCATACAAATATGCTATGTCCTCACAGGTGTTGGGGTGAGTTTTGTGTGAAGTATGCAGTGCTGGACCACGCATTATCTGCCGACAAGGAAGGACAACACTATTTAGTAGATTAACCATTATATTCCTTATGGAAAACAATATTCAGGCTTATATACATACACTGCAATAAACTGGGATCATAACAGGGGTCAAATACGATGATGTCTGCTCAGAAGCTGTCAGCAAGGCAGGGAGACCATCTGCCCATGGTGAGACAGGCAGTGTTGGAAAGGGGAGTCTGATGAGTCTCTCCCATCAGCACAATACGGTGTTGCACTGATTACTGGGAAATATGGTTTGGGGAATGTCTTTATCAAAACAGTAGCTGCAGCAGGCAGTATGAAGGGATTCTAACTGATGTCGAGGCAGCAGAATATGACTCATGATAGGTCTGCTACCATCTTCAGTGTAGCCTTGGCTCCACAAACTCATGCCCCATGCTTTCCCTTCCTACCAGCCTATGGCAACCCTCTCAGAAACTTACCCAGAATTTGCAAGGTGTTCTGGGATGGAAGGAGCTATGCATTATAAGTCAGTTGTAGGTATTATCATCAGCTGCTGAAAAAAGCATAGCAATGGGAAGAACCATGGTGAAATAACTGTAGTGCATGTTAATTATGTTTAGTTAGCTTGTGCTCACTGCTCAGAAGCACATCACCCTGAATCAATTAATACCGAAAGAATGGAGAAGCATGAAAAAGGCACAACATATTATCTCTGCTCTTGAAGGCTGCAGTCTGATTCCCTCTCATTCTTCCACTAAGCAAATTTCTTACATCTAATTTATTTCCGAAGTAAATAAAGAAAATTTCTTGAGACATATGTTACCTGTGGACAGATAGTTCATTGTTTTTAAAATTGAGTGTATATGCATACATGGGCGTGTGTGTTTCTGATGTAGCTGGTATAATATGGCTTTCACGTTCATTTTTGCTTTTTAATTGATTAGTAAATTAATTTGCTTAATAAAAATCCTGGATAGCTCCTGAATGTGAATTGGAGGGCTAAGGATAAAGGATATAAATATAATATCTTTCAAACCAGTCATTTTGCAAAGGTTCTTACAATTTTTCTTTTCCTTTTGTTTCCTTAGGGTTGTACTGGAGAGACTAGAGTGGATGCATGCTGTTCTTAAATGTTTATTTCCCTTCTTAATGGGTGTTTGAATCATTGCCAGCAATGATACCTTGTAATCATTTTGTGCTATTTCTTAGTCTCTTTTAATATTATACTGTACTTTTTCTGAGCATGTCTAATATCACACAACTGAAATAACTAATCTTTAAGTAATACCTGGCAAATATCAGAAACCTGAATTGAAAAGTTTAGCCATCTCTGACTTATTTTTTCCATCTTTAGAGAGACCTGTTCCTTTTGCTTCAGTCCTATTTTCCTCTACTTTTAATACATGCATTATCTTGACTCAACAGCGCTTCAACTGAACCTAGGAAAGGTCTCAAGACTTTGGGAGCAAGACCCAGATGTGTTATTTTTTAGTGACAAGTAAATAAGAGACTTTCTTCTTCTCAAAAACAGTCTGGGAGGAGTAATGAGGCTACAGCAATGAGACAGGAAATCCAAAATAAGAAAAGGAAAGTGAGGATTGATTAGGATATGGAGTTGAGGCCCATACATGGCATATGATTTGATCTTTGTCTGTGAAAAGACCTATGCAAAACCTTGTTTCTTTATTTGCTGTTTTAATATAAAGCATTATTGATCCTTTGCCTATCAATCTTTTGATCTACTATCTCTTAAAACCTCACTTCTCCGATTTGTGGCATACACTGGAAAACCTGCATCTGTATGAGAGCCCGTCTGTGTGAGCCATACACTCCAGTCACTCCAAGGCCAAGATATATGATTTAACAAACCAACAAATTATCTTTCCATTTCTAAGTGATTTAAAAACAATTGCCTTGCTGTTGCTTCAGAGGAGGGTGGGTCTTTCACTGTCACAAGGTCACTTTGCAAGTTTTAATTGCTGGGTGCTGTTCTGTTCTTTCATGGCTTTCTAAGTGATAAATAGCTCATCGGTTCAAAAGCTAGTCTATATAAACAAGCTTATCTCTGCCCATAGTCTTTAATGAAAAATGACTTGTGAGTATCATTGTTAATCATGGTAATTGTTACTGTTAAGAGGGCTGGTATTATGAGTTTTCCTATTAGGCTTTCAATTCGTTATATAAAACGAGCAATCTAGTAGCCATCTATAGCTTTCTAATTTTAATTATGTAGTGGCTGCATTTCAGACCACCCTTACTTTATTGAGATTAACAAAACCTCTAATGCAGTAACCAGTTTTTGACGTAACTGGGCGAAGTTACTTGAAATGTTCAATATGCAATCATATCATCAAAGATCAACTCATCACACTATGATGCGCTTCTTTTTCTGAGAATCGCTCTCTGTTGGTTTTTATTTAGCTTATGTGACTTACGCTGGCAATTTCACCCACGTTTGTTCAGCTCTATATTAAAAACCCCTCACATTTTAGGCTTAGACAAGTGTACTCTTCGCTGGGTAAAAACCTGGCTGGATGGACAACCCCAGAGGGTTGTGGTGAATGGAGTTAAATCCAATTGGCAGTGGGTCACAACTGGTGTTCCCCAGGGCTCAGTACTGGGGCCAGTCTTCTTTAATATCTTTATCAATGATCTGGATGAGGAGACCGAGTGCACCCTCAGCAAGTTTGCGGATGACACTATCGTGGTTTCAGCTCAGCCGGTAACAAAGCACCACGCAGCCGCTCACTCACCCCCCACCCCCGCGCCTGGCCACGTTGGGATGAGGAGAAAATCCAAAGGCAGGCTCGTGGGTCGAGACAAGGACTGGGAGGGATCACTCTCCACTTATGGTCACGGGCAAAAGACAGGCTCAACTTGGGGAAGAAACAAAATCCATTTCATTTACTACAAACCAAATCAAATCAAACACACAAGGGCATTGGGAAGGGAAACCAAACATCAGAAC
>VYZV01029758.1:27647-42063 GCA_013401275.1 Pandion haliaetus | reverse complement strand
AGAGAACTGGGAGTGGAGTTGAGCCGGGAAGGAGAGAGGGGTGAGGGGAAGGGCTTCTGAGGTTTGGTTTTCCTTCCTGATATCCTTGTTTTGATTTGGTTTGTAGTAAATGAAATGGATTTTGTTTCTTCCCCAAGTTGAGCCTGTCTTTTGCCCGTGACCATAAGTGGGGAGTGATCCCTCCCAGTCCTTATCTCAACCTGTGAGCCTGCCTTTATATTTTCTCCTCATCCCAACGTGGCCAGGGGAGGGGGTGGGGAGTGAGCGAGCGGCTGCGTGGTGCTTTGTTACTGGCTGGGCTGAAACCACGACAGAAGGTTAAAATACAAATAAATATGACAACACTGCAGCCGGAGACTAGGACTAGATGTTAGGAAAGTCTCCAGGAGTAAGAACAGGCAGAGAAGCAGAGGCAGGAATTGCCAGGAGTTAAACTGGCCTAAGGAAAATGGAAGCAGATGAGTTGAGGAGCAGGAATGAGGAAAAGGAAAAGAGGGGAAGGGAGAAACACCAAACTGAGCAGAAGTCCTGCAAGTAAAGGGGGATGTGTCTGAGGTGATGAGGAGACACTTCAGCAGAGAGAGTGGTGAGATGAGGAGCAGTTGTGAAAGGGGATCCCATAAGAGCAGCAAGAGATGGGTAAATCAATAGTGCAGGTAAGCAGGTTGACAATAAAGAAGCAGTTTGGGACACCATAAAGTAGAAGGGATTAGAGGAGAAGGACAATTAAATGCAAGGTAGGAATAAGGACTTGGTTTTATTTTAGCTGGAGTCGCACAGCAGAGGCTTTAAGCAGTTAAATGGAGATGCTTCCAATGCCATTTTAAAACGGTCTTAATTGCTTTACTCTGCAAGAATTTAATGCCAAAAAGACTGCTATCTTTTGCCTGAGATTATCCTCAAATTTTGCTTTTGACCTGGAGTTTCAGAAACTTGGATTAAAACTCAGCCGATGCCTTTACTTTATACCTTACTTTGGATTGAAACCCTGCAGAATTCTACTTTACGCTAATGTTTTGCTTGGAACCACAGTCTGTCCTGTGTCAGCTAGAAAATTTTGTATATATACCAACCCCAAAACAGCTTAAACTCACATGACATTTGGGACCAAAAAGTGTCATAAATCTTAGAAAATATGATCACTTTTCTTTCTGGAAGTTTCAGCCTCACTTTTAAACTCTAGCACCCAAAGGGTAAATTCCATTTTTCCTTTGCAAAGAATGTGGCAAAGCCTAGTCTGACCAAGATTGTGTAACACGGAGTGCTACACTTGAAGGGGAAATGGAACATTTTTTATTTCCTAAGTTTCACATAAAGGCAATATAAATGAGCATGCAGATTGTGGAATGGTTCATATTTTATGTATTCAAGCTCTGGTAATAGGTGGGAACAATATGAATTGTACTTATGTACCAAACGAGGTCTAGCTACACAGCCTGCCTTTGATAACACTCCTCATTTTGTAAGCTATATGACATGTCAATTTACTATTTTCATTTTGGAGACTGAGAATGTTGGATTGAAGCTTCAAGATCAAAACAAAGGTTAAAACAAAAGAACTGTTGATTTCTTTTTTCCCAAGTGTAAATATTCTCATATATTGGAGGGTGACACCCTGTATTATCTGGAAATAGGGACTCCTATTGTACATTCCTTTTACAAAGGGAGGATGGTTCGGTTGCTGTGATATTTGTCTTGAATGTGGACAGCATGGGTTTAATTCCTCACACTGCTACAGTCGTTGTGTATGACCTTGAAATCTTTCAGACCCAGATCCTCAACAGGACTTAGAAGTCTTGTGTTTGCAGGGCTGACATGATCTGACAAAGTTTGAATTTTGAATGTTTCTGTTTAATGAACTATTTGCACACACCTTCATGCAGGCAAAGCACAAGCTATTAGGTCATCCACTACCTCTGGGCTTTAGCTACATCTTTGGATATTATTTTTTCACTGCTTGCTATGGATGCTGTATAATAAATCAGGTAAGTCACACAGTGTATCTGTTTTCTTGTGTGATGACACATTCCACAGTGAATATTGAATACTGCTTTTTTACAAGTATCATTTTGCGATGTGAGTATAAAAAAATGGCAATCAGCCTTTATCCCAAGTATTTCTGTAGGTACAAAAGCATTTTCAGATCAGAATTCAAACCCAAAATGACTAAAACTGCGGTAACAGAAGAAGCCACTTGCGTGACAGTCAAAAACACGTGAAGGGAGTTTTGCAGTGTTTCTCTGTGTTCTGCAGAAGGCAGAGCAGAGTGGCACAAGCTGACAGAAAGTGAAAGGCAGCAGCCCATCAGGAGCCAAAATCCTGTTTTGCCCAAGAGCAGTGTAAATCTGGCACTACCCCAAGAAGTCAAGGGCTTTCCTTCAGATCTGCAGGTGGTTGGCAGGGAGCAGGAGCTTTACTGGCAGTGACGTGGAAGAAATTAGAACCAGCTTTGGTTGTTGCATGTAGTTCACATCAGAGGTAGTGATGGTCATTCTGAAGTTCAAAATTGTCCCTGTTTTATATTCTCAGAGCTGACCACTTTTGGGGTTTAGCCAAAGAGCTTAAAGAGATGTAGCTTAACTTTACATTGTCTTAAAACTGCCTGCTTGCCCCCCTTCAACTATATGAAATTATCAGTGTGCTTAACATGCAAAAGAATAAGATTTGACATTACATTTATTCCTGCGTAGTGAATTCAAGGTCAGTATCAGCTATTGTCAAATGCTGCCTGAGTATATTACTTGAATAACTCCATTCAAAGACCAATAAAATAGGTTTCCCACAAACAAGCTCTAGAAATAGTTCTTACAAAATTCAGTTCCTCCTAATTAAACAAAGAACTCTCTGGGAATTTAAAACCCATATTAGCTCATTTACACAATACAATGGCAGATGGTAATAAAAAAAACCTGTCAATAAAAATGTACTGAAGTTTCAGCAGAGAAGACTTGTTTTGGTTTTTTTAAATCTAGTTCTGATACAGTCTGTGTTTTGTTAACACAAGAAGAATTTCCTACTAGTAGGAAACAAGAGTTTTCAAAGGTTTTTAAAATGTCTCTTGTTCAGAGTTATAACCTTAGGAATGAGTCACTGAGAGGCAGTCTGTACATTTGACCCTCCATTACTGCAGCTGGAGCCACCTCACCCAGTTTTTCACAGACAGGGTCTCTGTCACTCTCTCTTCAGTCTACGCTACAAGGTTTGCTGCACTATTCACGTGTGCTTTTACCAGTGTAGCTTATGGTGCACCCCAAGGGCTATATAGTACTCTGTCAGTATAACTGCATCTACACTGGGGGTTTGGGTACAAAAAAAGGGAGATTTTTGTTATATTTTTTAAGATTTCTAGTGTAGATTGTCTGGCCCACTTTTGGTGGAAATTATAATATTATTGTTAATGTTTCCTGTAGGTGTATAGTGCCATAGCTGCATGAATGTATAGGAAAGCAAAGGTCACACCATGGATGCCTGGATACACGAGCTGGATTCAGGATCTTCCCTGAAGCCAAAGGAGTGATGAAAATGTGTGAAAGCATCTCTGTTGACTTCCTTTAGATTGTCAGAGGAATTGTTTCCTATATTCAAATCAATTAGGATCACCTGCTCTTGTTTCTCTAGGAGACTGCAAAAGCAACTCCCAGAAAGAGCGGAGTCAGGTATCACTGTAGATATCTGCTGGCTTTAGAACTGTTATTGGTCCTGATCATAGATGTGAAATTAAGTGTTTGAATCTGAGTTCAGGGTGTTTGCAGGGCTGGTAGCTGAAACAACTTTATGTGTTTTATGTATGTTTATATGTTGTATGTAAATCATGGCATTTAGCATTGTTGAAATAACCATGGGATGGTATGATATCTACGTTAGACAAGAAGGGGTTTTTTGGTTAAAAAACTTAAAACCCGTCGATGTGTCATGGAGCTGCAGGTCGGTCCATTGATTACCAGTTATTAAGAACACTTTTAACTGCTGAAGCAGAAATAATGTTCAGAGTAGGGACAAGAGACTGGAGGAGATCTGCTGGGTCACTCACTCCTCTGCTCACATGGGCACACTGGGTTGAAACCACTTAGGTTTCCTGTTCCCAACTCTTCTACCGAAACTCACCTACTAGAGGGGTATTCCTGAACTTCATCACTTTAGTAATTAGAAACGTTCTTATCATTTCCAGATAAAAATTACAGTTGATCAACTTATATCCATGTATTCTGAGCCAGGGTAATTTCTGAGCTCATGCAGTTCTCTTCCCTCTGTAATGTGACCCTAATGAAACTTGCACTATGCTTGTCTTATATGATTGCTCTTTCCATTTCCTCAGAGCAATGACAATTAGAGAGTCTTCAGGTTTCAATTTTGTTTTCTTTTGGGTGGTAAATATTCAGACTGTGATGGCTTCTAGAGCATTAAATGGGGCTTGAGATGTCATACGAGTATTGCAAATACTAACAAGGAGAACAAGCAGCTGTCTGTGTCCTGAGCATTTAAAAGTTACAAACAAAATGAAGTGGTTTGAAGGGAAAAACTAGCTCAACGTTGTTAGTTCTGGATACAGAGTATGGGCTTTTTTATTTATGGGAGAAGCAGGAAAAAAGGGAAAATTTCAGCTGAAAAGGGAATAGTCCACACTTTCTGCCTACCTCTGTAGTGGTCTGTGTTCAAAGGCAATACAGTAGAACTCCTTTTGAATCAAGATTTGATAGAAAATAAGGTAGGGATCATCAACTTCTTCCATGTGTATCTCACCTGCACAATATCAAGAACGAGGGAAAAAACATGATGTTTTTGGAGGAGAAGCTGATAATGGCTTAGACTGCTGGCTGAGGAAAACCAAGGGATGGTATTGCAATTGGGCACTAGACATGTTTGACAGAGGGATCTAAGTAAAAGAAGTCTTTAAAGTCGAAAAAGTTGCTGTTAGGCTTAATATGAGTGGAAGGAAAAGGGGTGACTATCAGCAGACAACAGGCCTTCCTAATGGGCAGTGGCCAACATGAACGGAAAAAAAGCATGGAAGAGTCAAGTGAAGAGACAATAAGGCTTGGATGAGAGTTCTAGCTGTATGAAAAACCTGAAAGATATTGTTAGGTACATGTGAAAAATAGGAAATATTCAGATATTGCCTGAGCACCTGCCTGCAAGCACATGGGCTGAATCTATGGTCTGACCTTGCTTTTGTGGCTGAAGGGGTGAAAGCGTGATAGAATTGAGTTCACTTCTGTTCTCCCACCTGCAAATGCAATGGACTGGGTGTGGGTTGTGGTCAGTGCAGGGAAATTTTTTTTTTTTTTAAAGTTTAAAGTTTATTTAATTCCCATTACAAAATAAGAAAAACAATGAAGTGTAAGGTGCATTAATTATTTGCTGCAGGCATTTAAAAAGAGCTCTCAGAGATTTCATCTACTCAGCTGCAAAACAGGTTAAGATTATTATCCCCATCTCACAAGTGGGGTCTGAACCTCAAGGTCACACAGTATGTCTGTAACGGAGTCAAATAAAAAAATATCCAGCAAGCTCTTGCTCTAACTGCAAGCCAGTACTGTCGCACTCAATATAGTATATAGATAGTATACTGTAAACTCTGAAAAGAATTTGTGGTTTTATTACTTCAGTAATCTCAAAATCTAATTCTGATTTTGCTGGTATAGTGTTAGTACTACGAGTCTATCTCATCCAAGTCGGTTTCTCTTCAATTTTTCAATCTGGCTTGTCTAGGAAGACGGGGTGACATTTCTCCTTGTTTTGTTCTTTTTTAATTTCTTTTACCTCTGTCACAACCCTCTAAAACAATACTTTAGAAAATGACAGAGAGGCAGTGTTTGTAAAATGTCACGATCACAAACAATCAGAGTGATTGCATGCTACATTTATCGTACATCAATGTCCCCTGCCATCAACTGCTTCTTGAAACTACAGAAGTCCATAAAGTGAAGCAGGACTTACTCTTACAGTGAGTTGTCCTAACAACTTTTTGCAGTCCCTTGTTGTAGCAGTAGAGCTGAGCTAATTATTCAAATCCTGTATTACCAACTCTGACTTTTTAATTCAGCGAGTTGTTAGTAGTTGTTTGAAAATATTTGCCAAAAATTTCTGCCAACCCTTATCCCCTGCTTTGACAGTTCATTACTGAGGTTGTCAAAGTCACGGGACGTGATTTTGTTTCTGATTCTAGACTGGGTGTACTGCCTTTTTTAAAAATGGAAGAAGAGTGAATTGCTAAATTTGAAGACAAAGTTTCAGCTAATTTACAATTAGTTTCACAAATTAGCTGTGTCAGAATCTGTGGGAATAACAAACAGCAAATCTCGCAAATCAAATTAAATCACACTGCTTACTTTCACTCACAAAAATACAAACAAATCCAAGTTCAAGCATTTTAGCATAGCTGGTGTCTATGTTCTATGACTTTTGTTCATTCCCTGAAACACTCATGAGTCAGACCAGCCATAAATCCTTTCTAAGCTTTCCATTGCATTTTTAAGACAAAGAAACAAGGAATAAAGAAAATGGCATCTTAAACATGCGGTGATGCTTCTCCTTGCAGCATAATATATTATAGTTATATAATTATATTATTATAATATAGTCTTTCTATTGCCCCACAGGCACATGTGATTCCAGAAGCAAATGAAAAGGTTGATCGTGATCTACACAGCTCACTGCAATTTAGCCCCAACTCTCTTTGTATGTGTTCCACTCCTTGTAGGCTGTCTCAGTACCCGAGAGCAGTGGGGACATTGCTTCTAGAATTGTTGGGCTGATCTTTGGCATTGGAAAATTTCCAGCGATGGCTTCTTTCTGTGGTAATATGCTTCTGCCATCTGCCCTGGCAACATGTGCAGGGATGCACTCAATTCTAGGTGCCCAAATTTAACCAGGAGAACCTGTGCCTGGGGTCAGATGGAGGACACTTGATTTCTCAGAATGGTCACCACTGGGTCCCTGCAGAGTGGGAGGCACAGCTGAACAGGGAGTTAACACGCTGGGAGCCAAGCTATCATCAAAGCTTGTTTCAGATAGGACCCCACTGCAATTTCGCGAGCATGGGGACTCTAGCATGGACCACAACCTCAGCCAGTTCCCATCCAGGCATTGCAACACCACACGGTGTTGGGAAGGGTACATGCTTGTCAGCTGTGGCAATGAATTTGTATTAGTGGTTCAAATCCTGCTCTTTGCTGCTCTGGAGTGGTTAGGTTGATTTAACTGCAGGTGCTTATGAGAAAGATCCAGCCTGGAAAATGGAGATCTTTGCATAAAAATCCAGAACTTTGTCTTACACTTGTGTCCCCAAAATCTCAGTAGCTGCATTTCTATAATTATTTTCCTAGAAAGACTAGCACATTAATGACTTCAACTTGAATTTTGTGACTGTCCTGTGATATACCTTGAAAAAAGCCTTATCTTTGTATTCATATTTGTGTCCTTAATTGCAATCAATATGGTGAGAAACAATTTGATTCCTGAGTATACTGCATTATCTACTGTACGAATAAACTACAGTGCAGATTATGCAAATACTGTTATATAGTGACAGCAGTTACTGCAGTGTCTTCCATGGTATATATCAGTGTACTGTAGCAATTAAACAGTATAGTGAAGCCATAGCAATTACCATTCTAAATTATAATAAGCAATTCAATACACACTATAGGATAAATCATTTCCTTATAGCACCCACTGTATATGTGCTTTGGTTTTTGTTCTAAAGCCCTTATTACTTGTCATCTCAACACTGTGCCATGTGATTTATACCACATGCTTGTAGTTTCAATGCATATTTATTATATGACTTTTGCAAAAAATGCTTATAATGATTATAACTGTGTTAACTTATTATCAGTTTGCAGTGATATCTTAAAAAAAGAAATCAATGGTGTTGTGGGAAGGAGGGTTACCCTTTGATTTTTTTTCAAAAACCCACCCAGAACTAGACACAGCCTTCGTATCTGAAGCTTAATAAAGCTAACACCCCATAATTTTAGGGGATTTAATTCAGAATTAAACACATTAACTACTAAGCTAAATTCTATTCATTTTTGGAATCAACTTTCTTTCCCGGTAGTAAACAGATTCCCACTAAAACTTGTGCATGATTTTAATTACAGATAAGTTTCTATTTAAAGGCCACAGCATTCATGCTCAGGTTGCTAAGCTGAATTCAATACATCTATATGTTAAAGGTAGCAAGCTAATGTGTAAACAGGGAAAATATTGGAACCAATTGTTGTTAATTTGGTTTTGATCAATTTGCATTGACTGCACTTTACATGCAAATGAGAAGTGTGTTGGATTATCCCAGCTGAAAATAGCTGAGATACTGAACTCTTTCCAAAAATAAAGAAAATAGAATAAATGAAACTAGAGAAACAGAAAGTGGAAAGGCCTGCGTTCAAAGTCTTTGTAGAGAGAAGGAAAGAATTACTGAATACATGTACGTTAGTATAGCTTAGCATAGTACAGATTTATGGAGCTGTTGTGTAGGGAGTCAAGATGGCAAATTCTGGTTCCCATTTAGAGTATTATCAATTTTTTTGCTGTTAAGGCTACTAAAATTGATCATTAAATTTAAAACAACTTTGAAAACTGCATGAATCAGGTAAATGCAGAAAAGCAAGTGTAATAAAGACAGGCAAAAAGCAAAAATAATAAATGTGGAAGTTGCCATTTGGTAACATCAAATCTCAACAGAAAAATTTGCTTTCTGGCTGGATATCAGGCCAAAAGTATGTGCTTTTTAACTTTATTCATGTCTGTAGTCCCACTGAGGTGGACAAAAGATTTTTTCATTGATGGCACTGCAGAAGAATAGGGTGAATGGACTGCAATGGTCACGAGGTAGTTGTAGGTCAGCGATGCATTTGATCCAGTCTCATGTAATAGTACCCACAAAAATCATTCCACCTGACTTACAGTGAATTATGTGGATAGAGAAATATCTGTTAGAGCATAAAGGAGAGTGACAGTGAATGTGTGTAACACTGCTGGCAGTAGTGTTGTTGAGCACTGTAGCACTCAGCACATGATATGGGTCATTGCCGAGGAAGTCCTTAAGCTTATGTTTACCTTTAAGGGAGCTGTTTACATCTTATTGACTTCAACAACACTTAAACACACATGAAGACACTTTCTTAAACAGGAATGCTTTCTTCAGTACTAATGTTGCCTTTAATGACCCAGAAAGGGCAGTAACCTAAGTTGTGAGGAGTTGTGAAAACCAGGAAGGACATAGGTATACTTACAGAAGACATTAAAAACATGACAGGAAATTATTAAATGAGATGGAGTCTTGAAAAATGCATTAATGGGACACTAATCCATAAGGAAAATATGCAAAGCAGATATCGAATGAGGAGAAGAAAGCTGGAAAGCAATAATTACCCTGAAGTATGCCCAGGAATGATAACTTTTAACATATTAGACACGAATAAATAACGTTCCTAGAAGCATGTGGGTTTCAGCATGGTGTTCCAGTTCATGGTTAAATATGGGAGTTCCACTTAAAAACCTGTAAAGAGAAAACACTCAGCCATTGGCGGTATGAGAAAGTTGATAGGTTGTATGGCTTGGTCTGCAACTTCACCATTATCATCATGTGGAGCAGGAACTCTGCTTGGGGGTGTGGGATATTGGTCCAGGATTGTTATAGTAGTCATAAATAATAAACTGGTTGAACTGGTAAGTGTGCAAATTTAATATATTCACTGTGTTTCAGCTATTATTGCTAACTTTCAAAATGCCATCCACTCACCTGAAAAGATGGGAGGAATGTAAAAAGGATGTGGTCTCTGCTTACCATCACACCCTTCTTTTCAATAGCTTGTGTGAAGGAAAACTCAGTTATGAGACCAAGATTGGGTTATTTTGAATTTGTTGACAAATGTCCAAGTCAGTTCCAAATATTCTTGAAACACTTGGTTAAAAAAGTTTAGAAAACTGATCTAGTAAGTTATTTTTCATCCTCCCTGTATTGTTTGATTAAAAGTCCTATTGGATTTTTTTGCTTTCTTTGGCTTTATGTTGTCTGACTGACTGCAGGCTCATAAGCTCCTGGCTGATTTTTCTGGGCTTGGATTCAGGTGCCATATGACAATGGAAATTGTATTGATAGCTCTGGGCACTAAATTCCACTTAGCCAGAAAATAAGCATAGTTCAAACAATGCTAACTGCAGGATTGGATCACGCCTCTGTGTGTGTCAACTCTAATACACACTTTCTATCTCTTTGCATGAGAGGAAGAATTCATCTGTGTCATCTTGACCTCTCTGCTAAGACTGCTGGCAAGACAACTGTAGAGTTTCTGTTATGATGCAGGTTTTTGTCTGCTGAGCTAGACCATAACCCTCAAAATTCACAGGCAGGTCTATGAAGGCTTCTCTTGGGATACATATGGCAGAGTAGTAACTTTTTTTTATGACTACAATGCTGAGCACTTCCAGAATTGCTTTGAAGTTTGAGGCAAATTTACCAATATCTAGGACATAGGAATGCTTGAATAACTTCAAAAGAATGTTTCCATGAAACACCTAGACCTTACTTGGTGGGTCTACACGGCATTGCACTGGGCTCTGGAGACGTCCTTAAATCTCTTCCAGAGGCCTCACTGTGCTGAATTTCTTGGGTGTAAATGCTCTCTCAGGTTTTGTAGGTTTCCATAGGCTTACAAAATAGAGGATAAGTACAGAAGCAAAAGGGCTGTCTGGTTGGATCCCAATTTATTCTATCACTCCAGAGGAAAGGTCCTTGTGGTGACTGTCCATGCAGGTGCTGATGGGTTATCATTATGTTCAGTAACTTTCCAAGATTCAGCTGTCAAGAGAGGGGTCTGACTTTGGAGTGTAAGTCCTAACTAAATTTTATCATGTAATATGAGCTTTTTTACAACATAAAAAGATGTACCAGTCATTCTGGAACTTCCTTAAGATACAATTCACTGTATCTTCTTTCCCAAGAAAGATATTATGGTAGTAACATTGAAAAATCAATGCTGATATAGCCCAGAATTTAAAATCTTTATAAGCAGTTTCTTGGAGTTAGCCTGCATGTTCACATGGACCGGCAGATTCCTTTGGAGATGTGTCCCACCACAGGCAATTTGTTACGTTTCTGCTGTGTCACGGAGACAAGCTCTTTAAGCTTCCTGAGCTAGCTGTCTGTTGGACAGCCTCTTTGGTCCAGTTGGTGCCTGACCTACTTTGCGAGATCTGGTGAAACTGTTAGCTGATCCTTCCTCAGTTGGGTTGATAATTCTTGGGCTGGCATATAAATCCCTTCTGACTCTTAAGATAGCCTTTCTTTCCATCAAAGGTGCTCTCAATTGTTCTTTTTGTGATACAATAACTTCTGGAATCACTAATTATAACATGGCCTTTGCTTTGCCATACTTTTTTTATTTTCCATCTGCAGTGTCTTAGCCTCAATGGCAGGTTTTAACAGTACCAGCAGTCTTGGTTCTTTTTACTTTTTTCTAATAGCCAATGGATTTTCTTTCTCTGCTAGTGTCATCCTTTCCTATCAGATGCTGGCTCATGCACTTGTATCTGGATTAAACATAATAAAAAGTTCCACTTGCTTTTTAGGTGACAGTCTGCCTCACCTTCTGCTGCAGCAATGATTAATTGATCTGAGGTAGTGGTTGGTCACCTCTTATCATGCTGAGTTCACACCACTGGTACTTGGTAAATATAGGCAAGAAATGTGGATTAGGAATGTATGCAACACATTTGTGGTGTTTGCCATAGGGCATGTTATTACAGATTTCTGCTTTTTTGTGGATTCTGGCCTTCAGCCCTCAGTGTTTCCCCTGCCTGAGGTCCCTTGGATCTTAGTATTTTGGATTCCTTGCTCATATGTCTGGTCCCAGAACACTTCAATGTGGACTAGGTGATATAACTTGGTGGAGAAATTCTCACCTTTTGGTCTAAGAGCAATTCTAGCTTTTATGCTATAAATGTTTTGTAATGTATTATGATCTTTTGCCCTAGAGCCACATCCCTCCTTGACTTGCTTGTTTGGGAATGGGTTAGGCCTTGCATGATTTGATTTTTTTGCCTTAAATCAATCAGATTTTTTTCTTTCTGTTTTTGCTTTTTGTTTTTTTTTTCCTTCTATTTTTCTTAGATTCTCTCACACAGATTTCTTCTTCATTCTGTGCACAACTATTAACAACAGAACCAGGAGCTGAATCAGCAATTAACAGTTCCCTCTCTTTTCCTAGCACTTCCTGCCTACAGATGCAGTGTGTTGGCCCAACACCTTTTTCTCCCAAAAGCTCATCTTTGACCGGTGTCATTGTTCCAGTATCATTGCTTGGGGTTTTTTAGTTGACTTTGCTGGTTTTTGGGTGCAGTTTTCCTTTACACAAAGACCTTCTTACAATGACTGTAGTTTAAAGGGGGCTTTATTTATTATTATGTTATTTCTAGGTGGGCTGGGGGAGTAGGTTGTCTTATATTGCCAGTGTCATTTAAAATAGCAATAGTATAAAGAAGAATAAGATCCTTTAATTTTTAGTGACATTTATTATATTTTTGAATACATTATGTCTTTGGTGAAACTCCTGTTCCATTAATAGAATGTCTTGTTATGTCTTCCCCCTTCCCATAAAAGTTTACTTACAGTAATATTGTAAACCTAACTGCAAAATATAGGTGCCAGGCCTTGAAGATCTTTTCCAGTTTTGTTTTTTTTTTAGCAGTGTATCTACTGTAGGTATGTAGGTATGTGATTTTTCACTGGTAAATGAAAATGCCAGGAACTTACTATACCTTACTACAGCTTTGCCTGTAGGAACTTTAAATCCCATTATGATCACCTCATTTTACAGTATGCTTTGGTGCTAAGATCAATATATCAAGAGAATAGCATGCCAGTTACTACCCTTGGACACAAATATTTGAGAGCAAATACAGCAGTCTTAAGCATAAGAGAAAAGGCAGCAAAGAATGACCGTTTAAACACTGGGTCATCCACTGGGGTTCCCTGGTTTTCTGTGCAATATACAATAAGTAATTTGAATGTATTTACACTGAAATATTTTTGTAATGCTTTACCTGGGTTGTACCAGGGAAGAAGAAGAAGAAGAGGAGAAGGAGACACATGAAGAAACTGCAGCCTCTGTAGGGGTAGATACAGCCTCCAGGGCCTGGACTTGCTTTAGCGTGTTCCAGGTTTTAGATAAAGCAATAGCTCCTCCACAGGAATTCAGTCCTGTGCATGAGATTCTCTCCCAACATTAAAGATGGTGTAAAATACAGATAAAGAGAACAACAAGTAATAGAGGTATGGAAGGTCTCTTATCATGCTTATTCTCCATAAGCTTGTTAGTTTTTTTACGTGTCTTATGGCCCTTACTCTTTCTTCATCCTTTAAGTTTTTGAGCTGATAAAGAAGTGAATTACAGAACTATGCAAAAGTCCTGCTTGAATTTCAGACTCCTTAACATGCAGACCTGTAGATACATGTCTACTGTTGTTCCAAAGTTAAATGCATTCACACCACTCTGGACTCTTCAATACATAAGGATTTATCTGCTCCATGAATTGACCATAGGTTAGTTTCCTCATGTAGAAAACCATTGTGGAGTAGCGGTTTTTGACCACTTTAATAGGCAGAATCAGCATAGCATCATGAAGGGCTGCTCTGAAGCACCAGGATAGTTTTCAATGCATAGAATTAATATTGTCAAAAGTGGGAAAAAAAGATTACTAGAATGAACTTGAACCTGCAGTGCCTTCTTGAGGGTTATCAGTGCAGTAGGTTTGTTTGCTTGCATTTCAATGCTGATTCCAGGCCTCAGGTTGATTCAAGAGGTTGAGGTGAATAAATGATTCATAAACTTTTTCTTACTTAACTTGTTAGATTCTGTGCAGACTGGGCATAACTATGCAGCTGGTGAAAAAGTCTCTGAATCAAAAATTGGGAAAACTTAGAGAAAGAAAAGAGAATACAATGTTTAGGATAAATCCAGGCAAAGCAGGTTCTTTCCCTGAGCTTCAAACTGTTAGCTTTAAGACTTGTTTTGATCAGAAATCAAGGTTTCATTTGTATTTCCAAATTTAGACTTTGTAAAAATAAGTACTTAAATCCTTGAAGCTGGGGTTTAGGAACTTTTTTATCTCTCAGTTTACAATGGTAGCAGGTATTTTTACATTTTAAAAACCCTCTTGCAGTATCAGCAGTTCAAACATTCCAGCACAGTGTATTTGAAAGTGAAATGATCAGCAAAATTAAAGCTGATGGTATGGATGTCTCTTCTTTGCCAAAACTGAGAGACTTGCATGAAGCAGTAGGGAGATTTGGAAGAACACAGTGCTGTATATTGACTTCTCATAATTTAAAATAAATTAGTCAAATTTTCTTATCTCTCTTAAAAGAAAACTAACAGTATAGATTACCTTTAAGAGTTTATCCCCAATTACG
>VYZV01029758.1:597-24504 GCA_013401275.1 Pandion haliaetus | reverse complement strand
ATACAAAGCAGATGGACCAGTACTCTGAGGTGTCATAGATGATTATGTCAAGTGTTTGGCTGGAGTCACTTTAGCTGAGAAATTTCCTTGCAGACCTAATTGGAAGGAGTGTCTGAAGATCTGTAGTTGTTCTTTGCATCACAGGGAATGATTTGGCCACTGGACACATCAAATTAACCCTGCATCATTTTTGGAATCTTGTCTGGGTTCCTGCTTGTCGTATGCATTCTTGGTTTTGAGGAATAGAGACAAAAGAATCTAACATTTTTGGGGGGCTAGTTATGGGATATCTGGATGACACTTAATTGCCAGAGAAATACAGGAGAGATTAGATGATCTAGAAGTCACTTCTCTCCTGAACTTCTATGAAGTTCATTAGAAAATTGCTTATTTCCTGCAGCATGCTGACCACATGTTAGTGAAGGCTGGAATGGTGTGCTCTGCATTTTGATTAGGAATTGCTGATTTATCAAAATTTCAAGTTGTGTTACATCAACATTTCTTAGTAGTTGGGACAGATCATGAAATACTGTATTTTCCCATGTCCATGTAACATTTTTGGATTACTGACATACATAGCTTAAGGAAGTATGGTGGAGGCTCTTGCACAAAATGCTAGAGGAAACTTTGATCTGGCAGACACTATGAACATGTAATTTGTTCTGAGAAACCTGTATCGTATTATCACTAAGAGCCCAATCCAGTGCCAGTTCAAGAAAACATAAATTTTTGACTGAGCATAGGAGACCAGGAGCTGAAAGCATTGGATACTTTCCTGGACCTGGTGCTTTGCTGGTCTTCCTTCTGTTTCTCCTTATGGAGGCAGTAGCTGAGGACAGATTGATGAGGAAACTACATTTATTTTCTCATTGGCAAATTTTAATGCCAGAAGCTAGTTCTGGGGCATACTCTGTGCTAAGAATGTGGTTAGAAATCAGTCTGGGGTGGCACTGGGGGAACATCATGATTTTTTCTTTTCTATGATACAGCTCACTGGTTTGCTCATCAGTAAATTGATTAATTGGACATATTTGAGAGTATTTTCACAAAAATGTTTGAGCTATATGACTCCCCTCCCACACTTTTTTTTTTTTACAAACTGCCATCATCAGTGATTTGGAAGTGTAGAAAATAGTATTATAAGGGAACAGATGCGAACAAAAGGGGTGAAATTGAATGTATTAGTATTCAGCGGTCTGCTTTTGATTACCTCTGACTGGAAAATATTTGGAAGCCACCAGGGTCCCCTCAAGTGTTATGATTTCGTAAATTCAGCCCTCGTGTGTTGGGATTCAGGCTCCCTTATTGAAATTGAATTGATATTTTGTAAACTTCATTTGTGAATAATGTGATCTGACAGGGACAAATGCGAGGGAGAATTGTTTTCAAACCTTCTCCAAATGAAACTTATTATTGGGTAAATACGGATTTCTTTGTCTCTTTTCCTCTCTTTCTATCCTGAGCGTCTTCATGGCCTGAATATGTATCAACTTTTCCAAGGTAATTGAATTGATTCAGTCATGTGTGGGCAACAGAAATGGGCAATAGAATATATTCCTGATGGGGAAAAATTGAAAAGTAGAGGGATTTCTACTCAGGTGCAGGGCTGGGAGGGTCACAGTGCTATCAGAGGAGGGAGACACGCAGGAGCTTCTTTCTGATTATCTCAGCTTTGGCCATTCTCTCCCTCAATAATCGCCCTCTGATATAACGCCGGCTTTCCAATTTTGCTGGCCAGCACCAGGCCTCAGATGTGTTACATATTAATTTCCCTTTGCAGAAAATTTGCCAAGCTTTAGCTCAAATTCAGTTAGTCGGATTGATGAAAGTGGCAAAAGGATACGACATTTACTGATTCTCCCTTTTCACCTTTGATTAGCTCAACCTGTGAATTATTCTTGCCCTGTCAGTGTGCCATTAAATGAGCTGAGGCCAAGGTTGCAAGTTCATACTTTCTGATGTAACCGAGGGAAAACACGTTGAGCCATGATTTGTCTGACAGAGACCTAGGATCATTTCAATGGTGTGTTGCCATTATATTAACAGGTCAGCCCTTGGTGAAATAAAGAAACAAAAATAAAAGCTTCACCTTCCTCCCATAATCTTCATTTCTAGCCCATATCTCTGGCGCCTGCTCATTCCCAGTGGTTCTCGAGCAGAAGAACACATTGTCTTTGCTCCAGATAAGCTGGAAAAGTCCATCCCACCTTCTCCTGGTTGATATTTTCAAATTAAAAGTTGCTAGTGTGTAGTGTTCGTATGCCATATGGATTGCTGCCACAGGCCGGAATCTGTGTAGTCAACTTTTTTTTTCTTTTCACTCTGCCAACACATTGCAGGTTTGATCTCTTCTGGAAATGCCAGGCTCTGGTGCTGCATAGTGCTGATGAATTTCACCCTACCAGTGAAGCATAAGGGAGAGAACTTAGTTTCCCATGCCTTCCTCTGTTACTGCACTGCTTTGACAAATTGTGCCCAGGTTTTGGTTGCTTTTTTCACTTGATGAGAGTCTTAATTTGTTGATTGCAAGGTTGCTTGGGTTTTTTTAATGTCCCAATGGAAAGTTTAATGTTGTTATTACAGCTTGTTTGGCAGATTGCCGGGAAGATTGTCAGTTTTGATTGTCAAGTTAGGCAACCTTGTTTAAAATACATTTTTCATAATGATGTTGGGCATGTATTGTGCCATTTCAAAACTCCAGATGTGCTTCAATCCATGCAGCATTGGTGGCTGTGGCCCTGAGCAAAGGGAAAGATATGAGTTAAAGTGGAAGGAGCCAATGAATGCATAACATTCACCCATATGTTTCCCTGCAAAAAGTGTGCCACAAATAATTTGCCTTCTAGCCCATGCAGTAAGGATACATGGGCAATCAGCTGGCAAACCCATCCAGTTCTGTCTTATCTCACAATGTCCTCATGCTGTCAGGAACTCATGGAAAGCACCTCAATCCAGTCATCATGTTTTTTGGATGCTGTCAGGGTCTGAAACAGTGGTGTGAACCAGTGACAGTGTCTGCTGTCATTAGCTAACCTTTGCATGATAATTCTGGAGAAACATTATCAAACACAGGAGAGATGTGGGTTTGGTCCCTTCTGTGCATGACACAATAACATTTTTACCAGAAATGCTTTTTTTTTTTCCAGATATCACTTTTTAAGAGGTATATCATCAAACTACTCCCACTTCTTTTTTTCTAATAAACTACATTTCTGTATAAACGCAAAGGAACAATTTGAAGCATATCTAACAAGAATTTTCTTATCCTTTCTTCAGTGCATAGCTGCCATTTGCAGACTATTCACTTCAAGACATCTATCATAAACCTGAAAATCTGGATTTAAAGCATCCGTTTCTAGGAAAACTGGGGTTGAATTGAGAACTGCAGTCTTGCCTGCCTCAGTCTTTCCTGTACAATATATATCAGCTCACAGCCATTGAGGAGAAACAATTGTTGAAAGTAGAGAGCAGTGAGGAGAGGAATTGGTGCGCTGAACTCTCTGGGAAGGGCTTCCAGCTGACATGCAGCAAATATTGCTCATGGCTCTTCCATCACTCAGTGAACACAACTGGGTTTCTGTAATTTTCCACAGCCAACCTGGGCTTCCCCAGGTCAATAGCCCAGATGTACAGAATCGTCAAGACAAAGCACAAAACCCCCTCACAATAACCTGTGTGACTGAAAGTGTAATGTAAACATACTCCCAAAAGCCATACCTTGTAGAAAGTCACCTTTGGAAAGTACTAAAATCACTGACCATTAATAATGAGGCCTACATTGCAAATTAGGTTATTTTAAATCCATCAAACAACTTTCCCAATCAAAAGAAAAAAATGATATATAGTCATGGTAGTGTTTTCTATCTTTATATAAGTTATTAATTTGTATACTTAAAAAAAAATTGAGTCCGCTCATAGGAACGCTTTATATTCTCTCAGCCTTAAAAGTGCTCTAGCTATGGCCTGCTAACTCTTATGGCCATGAAGAATGCATGTCTTGGTTATAAATGGTATCCACTTTAGCTTCATAGCTTAGAGCTGAATAAACACAGAATCACTGAATTGTACTCAATGGCTCTATTTATACTGTATTTTGTTAGTATCTGACATAAATCAAGCGTGATTTGATTGACTATACCCAAAGTAGAGCTGGAATAAAATAATGAGGGTGTTTGTTAGCTGAGCTGCCAGTCTTTAGTAGTAATGACATTTAATGTAATAGGTAGCGGGTAGGTTAAAATGTGCTTTTTATTTGTTGTACATACATTTTATAAAAGAAAAGATGTAGTAAGGCCCAGGGTGCAATTTTTCACACCGCCCCTCCAGATAGGAAGCTAA
Organism: Pandion haliaetus; assembly: GCA_013401275.1. Taxonomy (NCBI): domain Eukaryota; kingdom Metazoa; phylum Chordata; class Aves; order Accipitriformes; family Pandionidae; genus Pandion; species Pandion haliaetus. Next base: position 20,166 of record VYZV01029758.1, on the reverse strand, counting down.
TTAAAAACAAGGAAAAAACTGATCATGAATGAATGCATTGGACATTGTTTAGTGTTATACAGAACTGTACAAAAAAGATCATTAAATTCCATTCATCACTTTGGCTTTAAATTGATGCAAAAGACTTGTACTTCTGTGCATAAGGTAGAGGCTAAGTAGGAAGGTATTAAATCAGTTTGAGAGTCTTGGGAAAGAAAGCATTTAGCAAGAGAAATAATAAAAAGCAGAATATGATAGCATTGCTCTAAGAAGTGTTAGCTCGTTTGGTTTGAATGTAATTCTGAAAGGGCAAGATGGAAGTAATATAATTGTTAACACTAAAATCCAGAAGGTTTGAAATTTTCAGTGGAAGTATTTGGTGTCACTGCAATAACTAAATGCATTTTTGTCATCTTCAACTTTAAAAGTCTGTTTTATAGAAGTCTGGTGGTATAAATTTTAGAACTAATGTCTTACAAAATTGTAAAACACTATTTTAAAGTGTACTTTAGACTAGAACTTTATATTTTAGATTTTGAGTGGCTACTAAATATTTTTTTTTAAAAATGTATTAAACTTCTCTTTTGAAAGCTTCCCCAAGTATCAGATGCAACAGCTGAACAGTCTGTGAGCAAGTGCACTTGGATACTAATTAACTGATTTGCGTAAAGCTATTTTCTACAGGCATTGAGAGGATACAATCATTATGGTCATAAAAATTGACTTCTGTTTGTTACACACACTTCTACTGGAGTCATAAAAATTATTCTCGGCTCTCGTGTGCATGTAGCTACAAACTGCTATTAATGCTGCCACTTGCACTTTGTCATAAAATACTAATTGCTTATTGACCAGGTCACAAAATTCAGGCAAAAAGTATATCTAATACAAATAATGAAGTCTGGAAACCATCCTGCCTCATCTAACACCACAGATTGTGGTTCAAACCCTGAAAACAGATCCTCTGGCCCAGACCTGTATCCCACACTAGGGTGTGGGTCACAGAAGGGACTGTTTGTAGTTTCATACTTAAGCTTCTGTTTGCAGGATCAGGACATGATTTCCCCGAGTCTCAATAGGGCCCTATAGGAAAGAGAACAGACCTAGCAAGGGATTTGTGGTCAAACAGCCAAGCAAGCTGGATCCATGTCCTCCTGCTGAACTTCATCTTGTATTATTAAATATTGCCTATGTCCCTGAATAAGACCTCATTGCCAAGGTGCTGGAAAAGGCAGGAAATTTCAGGGGAATCAAAAGGCTTTAGGAACTGGATTGTCAGTGAATTAGTGCACAGGCTTTGAGTTTCTGCTGTATCCCAATAGCTAGCAAAATCAAGTTGTCCCCAAAAGAAGCATGCTTCCCCAGCAATACAAGTGAAGATGAAAGGCAGGATGATGAAGAGGAGGAGGGAAAAGAGAAAGGACAGAAACTTTCAAAACACTAGCTTTGCAGCATAGTCTTCTGTGCGGCCTTATTCACCGTTGTGCTGGCAGTGGGGCTGGCATATGTGTCTGCTGGTGAGATTCATCTTAGCAGGGGTGCAAGTGGGTCTGCATGCTAATGAGTCCTCATGCAGCCAGGAGGGCTGCGGAGAAAGATGTGGTCGGAAATTCCTGTTCAAAGGAACTAAAAACACTCAGTGACTGTTTTGCTAGTTTGAGAAGTGTGGTGGAAATTAACTCTGTCCCAAAGTTGGTGTAAAGTCTTACAGCCAGGTTGGTCCCTACCAGAGACGTTGAGTATGAGAACTTCCCTGGTTTATCATGATGAACACCAGCCTCTGTGCAGAGTGCTGGGTCAATCAGAGTGCCTCAATGTTTGGAGGGCAGGGACAAAGCCAGGGCCCTGTTCCATCCCTGGCCCACCTTTGGTTGCTGGTGCTCTAGGAGAGATCCGACAGGAGATGAGAGCACACGAGAGCTGGCCATAACCCTGGTGCTGTGGGCTAGAAGACATTTTAATGAAACATCAGCCATTTAGCACAACTTGGTCCATTTCGGTAAGTAAATAAGTGAGTTTTGAGATGATTTAATGAATCATCTGTCTGAGGAAAGCCTGAAAAATGTCCAAAGATGGCTCTGACTCCGTCACAGGCAGAGATCCTCCCAGCTTCAGGGAGGTGATGGAAGAAGACCAGCTTTGGTCTCTTCCATTGTATTTCTTCTAAAGCTTCTCTGCATTGTGCTTTTTATTATGGCTGGGGGGGAGGTCATCTGATTTCTGACTGTTTTATCATACCATTTTTATCATACCCAGCAATGGACTGAGCAACAGTACCTGACCACTGAAAATGAGAAAAAAACAGAAAACTGTTGCCATGCTGTTCAATTCAATGCCTGCATAACTGCTGTGAGCAGCTTTCTGAAAGCAATTTGAAAGACTTTGACAATAGAAGTATCTAGCAGAAAACAAACAGATCTATATTGAATCCCTTCATAAAGATATTTTTAATTTATCCTCTGATAACAATCTCATTTCTCGTATGCAGGCACTGTAACGGTTGCTTCACAGTCTCTAAGAGATTAAAAATAGAAGTAATGCAAAGAGAGATTTACTTGCTGGGCAAGATCAAGGCATCAAGGGAGATATGTAGTGCTGGCATTTTTTTGGGTAGCAATGTAATAGATTCTGAAGTTTATAACTTAAAATCACCCTTTGGGATCTCCACTTTGCTGCTAACTCAGGAGAGTGTTCCAGAGCTGGCTATAGTGCAGACAGTGGCATATCACCTGTACAATGGTCCTAAAAAGCCATGATTTCAAAAGTGTATTCCAAAGTTAAAATCTATTTCAAGACTTGAGTGACATAAGCTGATTTCTATGGGCTGAACATCTTCCTTGTTTCCCTGAAGTTAACAAAGTTGCATCAGGATGTGTTGAGCACCAGGAAAATCTGATCTATGGAAACAATGGAAGAGACCAAGAAATACAACTTTGTGTGCTGTTGTGCTTCTATCTAAACATAAGTAAGTCCAGATGAGCAACCAATTGCCTTAGTGATTATGGTGAAGCAGTGGAAGTTAATGCCTCTCACACTCAGTGTTTTGAAAGATGAGCTAAATGCTTTGCACTGCACATCTTGGTATCTTGCCCAAGGTGCAGGAGATGGGGACGTGCAATTCCAGGTCACTCTTCATGGTGTCACAGTTAGTAATACCCAGCCGCAGATCCTTCCAAGATATGTCATCAACAGGGATACTAAGAGTTTGGGTTTGCTTCCAGCAAAAAAAGGAAATTTCTTCCTGAGTTTGAAAGGAAAGGGCTCAGGCTAATAACTCAGGGTTCGGGTGAGCTCTTGGTCTCAGGAGGATTAGCTACATGGTCCTTACAATTTTATTGCAGTGTTTCACTGTCCTGTTTGTTTCTCTAAGATCTATGTTTTCACATCAGAATTCTGATTTGGAGGGGTTGATCTTTTTTTCTGACTAATTTTCAGCTGCATTTAGAAAGCCTGTTTTTTTAGCCCAGGTCCTTGTGCTCCTAAATCCATCCTCTATTAAGATGTTTCAAGTTAGATAACCATGCTTTTTAAGCTTTTGGACTTCGGATGAACACCTAAAGTGCTTTTGACATTCAGTGTGCCATAGATTGAGCAAGATTATAATGTACCAGTAGCTGCTGTTTAAAAAATTGATTTGATTTCATTTAAAACAGAATTTGCAAAGCCTTGTACAGTTACGTGTGTTTAAAACATGCACGTTTGATTGAGAATTGGTTATCTTACTCTCTTAGGTAGTTTGGAAAATCTCAGCCTAAATTCTGTTTAGATTTATTTGATACTTCCTTCAAGGAAATCTATCCCTCACCCTTTTACAGGGTAAAATGCTTCTCTCAGGTCTGTGTGGTAGAATTCATCATTGATATTATGTACTCCCCACCTGCATGCAAAGCAGAACTCTTTCTCTTTGCTTTATTTTCCCTGTTCTCTATTTCTTTTTTGTGGTGCATTTACCTCAGTGGCTATTACCATGGTGTTCAAGTCAATAGAAAGTCCAGTGTCCTGTATAATATAGTCCTAATTTTTTCACCCACAGGCTTTGATTTTGATCTGGACACTTCCACCACAAGCCTATACTTAATAATTAAAATCCTTTTTGCACAAGATCCCTGTTTTCCTTTCTGATGCATTCAGGCACTGTGGATTGTTCCCTGAAGCCAAATCTATAGTTTTTATTATGTGAATATTCTGCTCATACTAGATATTACACTTTTACTTCCTATTCAATAAATATCTATGACATTCAGCTCAGCAATGGGTATTAGTCTGTCAGAACAATAATTTATGATGAGAATAGTGTAATATCAATAGGTTTATGGATCAGAAATGTGTAAATATGAAGTTCAATCAGTGACTTTTCTATGAGTTAAATTCTAAGCAAACATTCCCTTCCAAAATTTAGTAAGTGCTGTTTTATCTGTTGTTTCAAAGCTGATCTGAAATATGAGGTGATTTACAAACTTAGAAGACTCTTCTTTGCAATTTTTCTTTCTGCATTTTGTGACAATATATAAGCCATCAGGTTGTTGAGGATGAGAATACATTTCAGCTACTTCATTGGGATATAGCTCAATATTAACTTTCTGGTCTGCTGTCTTACTGAACAATGCCTGTTCCACTGACAGTTCATTTAGATATTGTCATGGTGTTGGAAGCTTTAAAGGGGTTAATGAGGTATTTATTCCATTATTGTTATTGGAAATTACAGTGTCTAGAACACTTACACAAGAAGATTAAAGATAGATGCTTTAGACCACTTTCTATAGTCTGATAGACCATTATTTTCTGGTTCATAACACAAAATAGTACTTTTCATCAAGGAGCTCATATTCTCTAGATGATTCAAAAATTCACAGACCAAAACCAATGTGAAATATTAAGTTCCTAATACTTTCTTAACCCCAAACAAGTTATAATGCAAATGTTTTAATCAAACAAGGTGAAATAGTCACACACATTTCTCTCTGTGAAGTCCGACAATGAGAAGGGTGCCTTGAGAAACTGGAGTAGACCTCCCCTAGCCTAGCTTCGACTTACAGCTTAGCAGATAGGGCAAACTCTGCTGCTTCTGATGGTGTGAGTTATTTTGCACAGGATTTAAAACTTTCTTGCTTCCCTGATTTTTAATGGGAAGATATTGTGTCTAGTTTTGCTGTTTTAATGTCGTTCCTTGGGGTTATGAGCAGCCATTTCGCACTGGAAGGACAGCATATGTCCATAAGTTGTGTGGTGTGTTTGAGATATCTGGGATCCTGTCCATGTGTCCCTAATTATTAGCATGAAAGTTCTGGCTGTAATTTTTCAATCCTGAGGGCCAGGAAACCATCTCCTAGCCCTTCAACCTCTTCTGGTTGTGCAATGTGGTGATGGAGCAACCAGAGATCTGTAAGGGCTTTCTTGACAGTTGATAATTAGTAGAGCAAACCTTTGCAATCTTTCATGCTCTCCTGGTATATACTGTAAATGAAATGATGCAGCCAGTTATTTTACTAGATGATAGGTAGCTCCTGGTAACTAGATCCTGAGCACATGTCTAACAACAGCTGAAGAGAGGGACAGCTGGGGAGAAGCACATCTCCATCCTTGCAGATAATCAAAAGCTGTATGGACATGGTCCTGGGAAACTTGCTCTAGGTGATCCTGCTTGAGCTGGTCACCCTTCTTCAGCTGCGTGACCCTGCTTGGGCAGGGAGGTTGGATAGGATCATCTCCAGAGGTCCAAACTCAACCATTCTGTAATTCTGTGAAGTGCCCTTGAAGGCTCACACGCTCTTTTGCACCCCTGGGTGCACTGGATGGGCAAGATGCACAGCAGGGGGTGTGTACCAGAGATCTCAGGGCTTCTTGCAGCTCCTTTCACAGGGCAACACCTGTCTGTAAAGCAGATGTCTGCCCAGCTCTGTTGAGAAGCATGTGGCCCTTCTCCTGATGGTGGGATTTATTTCCCACACTATTTGTTGTGAAGCAGTAAGTGTGGCAGTGTTTTAATCCCTTACTCTCTCTTTCCCTGGATACATTTAAGGGCTGCACAGTCCGTAGTGGATGTTATCCATACTGCACTGCCTTAGGTGCAGCACCTCAGTGTCACCCAGGATGCCTCTGACTGAGCCCATGGGTGGGTCTAGGACTCCTGACACTCAGTTTGGTGTCCTCCCCTCTAAAGCATCATTCCCTCTCTGCCTTAGCATTTTCTTCTTAGATACTCACATACAACATCCTATGGTGAACTACAAAAATCAACGTATTAGAAAGAAACTTTGGTGCATCAGAGATTAGAAAATGGACTTTGCTTTGGACGAGAGGTTCAGTCAACCTTTAGTTTTCATGCCAAGCCTTACAGTAATCCTTTGCTTTAGACGAGAGATTCAGTCAACATTTAGTTTTCATGCCAAGCCTTACAGTAATCCTTGAGAAAGACAGCAAGATAACAGGCTGCAAAACAATATGGTCTAGAGCCAAGATGTATTGGGAGATATTCATGTAACAGAAAACAACTTCACATAACAGAAATGAGTTTTATTTTCACATAGCAGTACAATGCATAATCTGATGCATTCTTACAAAGTAACATCTTGAATATTATTCTGAAAAAGGAAACCTCAACTGAGAAAGTTTGTGCTTAAAAATAGAAAAAAACCAAACTATTTCTAGATTTGGGGGTTGGGTTTTTTTTTCCATTTATGAGGTGGAGGTAGGTTATAAATCAGAAAAAAAAAAGTATTTATAGATGATACACAGCTAGCAATACCAGTTTCTACTGGCCAGTACATCTGTGTGACTATTTCATCTTCCATGGTAACTTAAACACAAGAAAAAAGCCTTTACAGTTCAGGGCACTGCTGCCTGGCCAGAGATTGAGTGGGTTTGTAATAATTCATAGACCTTTCACTTTCATTTTTCTAGTGCTGAGGAATTACATTCTGCTATTAAAATGGCTATGTGAATTGCCTGGGAGAGTGTATATATTCTACCTGCTCAAACAGATAAATAGAGCGTCATGGAGAGCAGGGAGTTCTTAATAGCAGATATTCTAAAGAATCCAGATGGCTTGAAAGAGAATAGCATCGTGTTTCCTCTCATTCGCTGATTGTTTTTCAGGTAGGATCCCTTAAAGGATGTAGGGTAGCAAGCACTATTTATCTTCCTTGGGCACTATCCACATGTGTTTTTCCTTTTGTGCTGATTAAGAGCAAGACAGCCTTGTAGTGGAGCATGAATCTGAAATCCTTACATGGCTGCAAGGTTGGATAAAGTGTTGAGTATCAGCTGCCAGATCTGTGTGTGAAAGGCTTGAGAATGTCCCGGGTGGACGCTCTGCAGCAGTAAGTGGGCATAGTTTGTGGGCAGTTCAGGCGAGGTTAGGATCTACTCAGTTTTTCATTGGCATCAGTTTTAACAGTCTTGGCCGCAATGACAGTATCTGGAGTACAAGCAACCCTGACGTGGAGAGCTTGGTAGAGCTCGTGGGAATTTCTGGTACTCCTTTCTTTCCAGAGTCAAAACTCTACCTAGTGTTTTTCCTTTTTATTTTCAGAATTCATTGATTTCCCTGCGTGGCTGGCAGGAGCCTGGAGGAGAAATGAGTGTTTCTGCTGGGAATTTCATTCTTAATGGTAGATAATGCTTGTCTGAGACTTCCAGCTATAATAGAAAATGCTTTCATTAAAGGTAACTGGAAGAACTCAGTCTGGAGAGGTTCCTGGGAGGAAGTAATGTGTGTCTATTGGTTTCCCTGCTATATATGGGCTTTGACTGGTTTGTAATATATGTAATTGCAGCAACTTGTAGACTCAGAACATGGGTCTCAGAAGTAAAGAGAATGTTGTATACTGAACAACCAGTAAGAATATCCAGGATCAAATCATGCCAAAATACAACTTTCTGGTTGAACTTTCAGGCTATTTCCAGAAAAATATCATGGTGCTCATTTCCTAATTTAAGCAGCTGTACTCAAGGTAAGAGAAAAAGCTGAAAGGTAGTAGCCCATCTCTAAGCTGTTTCACTCCTCAAGTGAGACATGGACTCAGCTAAAAAAAAGCATATAAAAAATATGTTCCTTGGTCTTTCTTTCTTCAGACTCCAGTTTCTCTTTCAGTGGGCACAGCCTTATGTTCTCAGTGCCCCATAAGGCATTATAAGATGTTCGCCTTGAGCCTCCATAAAAAATCCCAACAGCAAAGCTTTGTGCAGTATGAGGAATGTAATTCACTGGTGTCTACAATATAAGCTGAGATTTGTGCATGCCAAGAGCCATGCATGTTCCCAATAACAATGTCATGCTCTTTTTGTCATCCTCATAAACCTTCAGACAAGTCTGCAAAATATCTATTCATTCAGTATTCTTTTTTTTTTCTCTTCTTTTTTTTAATAAACCCTAAATCTTGCCCTTGCATTTTACAGACTGATAAGTGTCCTGACATTGCAGAACCTGGGGTAGATTTTATCAACCTTCATTCTTTCCCTTGCAGGTGTAGCCTTGCAATATGTGACATGCCATTCATAATATGAGTGGGAGTATACAATACAGAATACCAGTCTTTTGTTACTGGATGGAAAATGGAGCTCAATTTTTAAATTGATTTTGGGAGAGGCAGGGAAGAGAAGAAATGGGTATTTATTAATTTCTGCTGCTAGTAAAACCCTTCACTTTCAAATTTATAAAAGTGCCCATCTTTGGAGCTCAGGCTCAGTGTCTGTCTCAAGCCAGTGAAGCTGCACTGGTTTCCACGAGAAATGCTTCAGCCCTCTGAATTACTTCAATGCAAATTATAAATTCAGGTATAAAGAACGTAGTATAAATATTGCTCTGTGGGCTGGCAGCATAATGTATAAGGCCCATTTCTCTGTTCATGTTGTTTCATGTCCTTAAGGAACAACTCTGATGAAGTCAACGGAGCTAAGCTAAGTTAAAAATATTTTAAAAGAAAGGCTGGGCTTGATTCTGCTATATTAAGCTCCTACCAGATGAAATGATCCCATCTGTCCTTGCAGTTACTATAATGCGTACAGATGCCACTAGTATTTTAACAAATAATCTAAGGTTAATTACTAAATTTTACATGTTAAACCATCATAAATCAAGAGTTATACCATTGAAGTCAGTGGCGCTAAACAAGTCTCAGGATGCTGTAAATGAAGGAAGGCTCATCAGCAGTTCAGCCTAACAGGAAAATGAATGGTTCTAGTGCAAAAATTATTTCAATTACATTTGGCATTGGTTTTATATATGTGATATGTAGGACAGGTCTTCAGTTAGACTACATTGCTCTAGTTTCACTGATGTTCCTGGGGGGAGGACAATTTATACAAATTGGCTATATTTTTTATTTTTCTGACTGCATACATAACTTATGATTTAAAAGTATTTTGGTCTTATTTGTGTCCTGGGACATTCTTATATCTGGTTTATCTAATCACTTTTGAATGCTTAGCCACTTTGCATACATAATTGCTACATCTGTAGTTGCAAATCAAACTTTGCCAATTAGGATTACTGGAAGAAATCCTTTTGGCTGCAGTAGTTCTGCATACGAATATGTGATGGAATGGTCAATGCTGAAAGCTTGTACTGGGGAATGCTACAGTCTGGGAGAGCTGGAAAATAGTTTTATTTCCATAACATGCAGAAGAATATGCCACAACAATATTAATCATTAAGAAAACATTTAAATAATTATTTTTCTAGGACATAGTGCTACATGTCTCATGTGTAGAAAAATCGCCCATGACTTTAGTAGGAAATGAATTTTTCTTCTAGATTAAATAGTACTATTTCTATATTGACCTGTATCTTTCAGACAATACAATTTGATTTTTTTTTTTACTTTTTAGTTATTTAGATATGGAACCTTTTGTAACAAGTTGTATACTTGAAAGAGTTTTGTTTTACCAATGATTACTTTTAATCACTTTGTTCACTTTTTGTTGTATTTTTATTGACTAATAAATATCTGAAGAGGAAAAGGAGGTCTCTGCAGGAACTGTATGCAGAAATGCATTCTGAAAGGCAAGAGTGGGCTCAGGCTGTGAAATGATTGGCAGTTTTTGTGAAATCTTCACAATTTACACTCAAGGGCATTGACTTTTGTGAGTGCTGGGTCATGGCCAGTTTTCCATGGCTGGCAAATCAGGTGTCTCAAGCATTAAGCACTGAGCTTTTACTTTGAAAGGACCAGCTCAAGTGTAGCCATGAGCGGTTACTGTTCTGCTCATTGTGTTGTATCGTGCCTGGTTGATTGTGAATCTGGAAAAAAATAAAAGAATTTCAATACAATTCTTTGAGCTGTTGTTTACGTCATATATTCCACCCCAAACAACCTCTGTGACTATCACAGAAGAAACAAAACTACAAAGTACCCTCTCGTTTCTTTAGACTTATTCCCCAGGCCATGGCTGAAGCACATTAGTGTGATGATGGGAATTTCATGACTGATAACTGTATTATTAAAAGCCCAAAAGTAATCACTGGGTATCAGTATACTTGAAGTAGTCTTGCTTGTCTAAAAAACCGATTAAACCCATCTTTAGGCAGAATCTATTGCAAAAAAAACCTGAAAGAAAATTGATTTTGATTCCTTGTAGCATAAAAAAGTGATGATCATTTCTTTCCCTCCTACTAGTACATAATCAAACATGAGCTATAAGATCAGTAACAAAATTATTCTGCTTTTAGCTGCTAGCATACTTCACCCAAACCAGAGTTTATAAGGCAAGCACTCTTGACCTATTTTCTGTGGTTTGCTAGGTTTTCAAGAATGAAAGACAGGAGCCAGAGTGGCTGCACCAAAAAGCTCATGGAAAGCAATAAGTGATCTCAATCTGTTATGTGCAGTGGAGAATCAGCTGTGAACGACTTTAAGACACCCTAGTCTCCAAGCTATGCATGATTTATGGAGGTATCTAACCCTAAGAGCAATGTGAGCAGACCACTGCTGTGATTAAATCCTATTTGAATGTTTTGTTAGGATAGTTCATGACAGGACAAAGGGCTCCTTATTCCCTTGCGACAACATCTCACACATAGCCTTCCTCCCTTGGCTTTCTCTCTACTAATCACCCCTAAAAGCTAAATAACAGAGGTTTCTGAAAAAGCCTGAAGGAGGAGTCCTAAGGCAAATGGTTAATGCCTGATCTCCCAGACACAGGGCTAATTAACTGAATCTTTAAAACATCATGATGGGGATTTTCTGCATGCAGGTATTATCAATTATCCCATGAATTCAAGAGCTGCAATTCCCGGTAATTAACACCACGTATTCATTGCAGAGGACAGGACTGTACAAGGGGAAATAGCTGCTGCAAATGTGAAATTCTCAAGTTAAATTGTACCTTTGAATAAAAGAGATCCATACGTTGAGGATCAAGACAAAGAAGTGAAACATGCTCTGTGCGTGATACACAGAGATAGCAAGTGATAAGGATATAGGGAATAAAACAGCCAGATACATTACACCTCCAGACTGGCATCTGCACACGTTTGTACACATTTGCACATGCAGTGCCATCATATGCATTTTCTGTCTCAGAGGACATAGGCAATTACCAGTGTTATGAGCTGCCAGCTTCACAGGTGATGGGGGAAAGTTGTCATGCCCATTTCATCCTAAGTTTTAGTTTAACTCAGTGAGAGTGAATGCAGGCACCTCTGAAGGCTGCTTGAGCTGGAAATGACAGGTTATCTGTGTTTGTGTGCTGCTAACAGCTAACACACAGCCTTGGCCATGGGGCACTGAAAAGCCAAACTTATTCTGGGACTCAATTTTCAGACCTAGGGAGCTTAAAATGAAATATTTGAATGTGTGGCTAAGGCATATTAATGCTAGCTTGATGCCATTCTGGTTACTGAATTAGCACCGGGCTGCACAAAATAGGTATTTCGGTGGCTATGGATTTAGATGGTTATAGGCAACCGAGTGTAAAGATTAGGCTCTGGGCTCAAACATGAAGACAAGTTATTCAGCATGGGGTCTATTGATTTTCCAAAAGAGTAACAAGCTTTCTCTTCTTCACATCTCTTATTCAGTTGTTAGATACTACTGAAAGAGAGACCTCGGGCGTAGCTAACAGGCTTCCCAATGTTCAGGACTGAAGGGAGCATTCGTGTGCATCACCTGTAAAACAGGAGTAAGAAAAAAATTAGTACTTTTTTTGTAAGCTGTCATGATGCAAAATTCACAAAGAGGGATCATTTTAAAAGCACAGGATGTGCAAAACGTGCACACCCAGCAGTAAAATTACATTGAAGTTTTCATGAGAAATTTCAGATCTGTGCTTATGTGGGTGGGTCCTGGGGCAGACTAATCGCAGCCCTGGGATTGACTAATCTGCGATCTCCAGTTTACCCCTTTTCCTGCTTACTCTGTGTGAAGGTACAGGTGCTAATACAAACAGGATGATATTTTTAGCTCATCTCAAGAGGTTTCCAAAGCTGTGTGTTATAAATTATTTGTGATGTGACTGTAGACATGGATTGCTTTTGGGAAAATCCTTATTGCCAGATGTCATGGTGTTGTTTTTGAAAGCTAGAAATGTCGGTTCCAAATTATTTGTCCAGTAGAATATTTTCTGTTAAGCAGGGAGTCCACTCAAAAAAAATACAAAACCCACCAAATGATATTAAAGAACTTAAAGCACAAAGTGGTCATTCTGCACTGACAACTGCCCTGCAGAAGTTTGGGTGATCACACAGTTGTCAGTTTTGCTATTCAGAAGCATATATCTTTCAGGCAAGGTAGGATAGGCTTAGCATGGCCTCAAGCTGCACCATGACGCCACCATGAATGATGTCTTATTATTGACCTGAACTGATTATTCAGAGAGATTCTTGTTATGCTTAAACGCCAAGACCTAGCATCACTGGGCAGACAGTCAGTGTTTTAAATCTTAACAGGTGGTACAGTTTAGACCAGCCAAAAAAAATTATCTTTGAAATTTATTCACTGTAAACTTTCACAAATTTATGATTCAATGCGTCAGCTTTTCCATCAGGCCCTCTTACTTATTTTATCCTCTGTGACATTTAAATTGCACCCTTGATGCAAATGTTACCCAGAACCTATAACTTGGGTATGCTTTTGCTAAAAGTGAAGTCAGCAAATTGTTCTTACATTTGACTTAGTACCTTAACTTTCAGAGTGTGGCTTGTCCCAATTCTGCCAGTGATTAAAGTCTGCAACTTTTTCCTTGTGGCAGCTTCTAAAGGCAAATCCCACATCTGGGACTGGAGCCTTGTTGCACTATGGACCACAGCCGTATAGAGAAGACTCAAGTACTAAGAATCAGAAATGTGTTTAACTCATGTTTTGAATTGGGTCCCTAGAGATCTTTCTTTCATTTTTCTCTTACTCTGTCCCCTTCTCTGTTGTTTTGTTGGTTTTTTTTTAAATAGGCAGAAATATGCACAGAGATACACACAAGTGTGCACACATGCAATCACAAGTGAGCAGTGTAATGATGAGACTAATCTCTTTGTCTCTCGATACAGACATATTAAATAATTTTCTGGTATTTTCCTTCAACATGTTTTTCTCTGTCTTTCCTTTCTGCAAAGTAAAGGGAAGGGAAGAGTTGGGGATTTTTTTGTATTTTTTTTTCCCCTTAAATCAGCTTGGGGTATTTTTGGTGTTTATTTCTGTGAATATAGGTATGAACAGCAGATCCCTAATAAACCCGTTAGCTCTGCTTATGTGCAATTTTAGGTCCTTGCACCCTGTTAACATAGACTCTTAGTGCAGCTGGTGAGTTTTAAAATAATCTTGGAGTGCTTCACTGGACTGAAGAAATAATTAATTGAAGGCTCTCAGCACGTGCTAAGTAGCTCCGTTGAGTCTGAAGATCTGAACAATTGCTTTGTTTTTTCCTTTCCTTATCACCATTAGCCATTTTCACTGGATAGAGATACAAAATAACTAGCCTTTACAGTGAGCCATTAAACTGTCATTTGGGCAACTGTGCATGAAGAGGCATCAGATAACGGTCAGTGCTGGAGTAGAACAGGGTTTGTGAATCATAGCTGTCTCCACTGTACTTAAATCACATTCACCACTGGAGCAGTCAAGGGTTTCATTAAAGGGAGAAGCATTCATCTAGAGAAATATATCCAAAAAATGAGTGTAAATAAAAGCCCTACATTTTTCTCTATTTCTCTTCATGTTTTATTTACCACAGTGGGGGCTTAACAAGGTAGCAAATGTAAAGTGCAGTGAGATAACCATGCAGAAGAGGATTCTGAAAATGAACACGGTGACATTTTAAAAGAGACGTTCCACACTGGCCAGATTTAGGGTTTTCTTTTATTTACACAGCACTTAGGGGGATGGTGGAGGAGAAGCCGTGAATACATTTCAGTGGGGAAAGTACAAAACTGACTGAAAAAAAAAATATATACCTCTGCAGAGATGTACATCTGGAAAGAGAAAGTAATTTCTGTTGAGAAATAAGATTTTTCCTCTACCACTTACAAAGCATGCAGAAAATAAAAATAGTCACTTTCATATTACTGGTGTTAATTAATTATGCAATGCTGCTTGAAAGGTGCTAATTACTGCACACACAAAAATTGCAGTCTTTGCTCCCAAAGAGCATGCAGTTTAAATAATGAAGGTCTCTGCAAGTGAACAAAACCCAGAAGGCACTATGGGGGCTTGGGGAGAGAGGAAGGGGCAAAGGGCCAGGAGGCTACAACAGCACAGGCATGTGGCTTCTTCACTGTGTCTCTGATACTTATGATCTGAGTCTTTTAATAATGTAAAAAAAAAAAGGGGGAGAGGGGATTTGAAATGAGGTGACAGAGAAGAAAAGGTTTTACATGCAGAGAGTGAGGGGCAGAGAGCCTGGGTCTGAATCATATGATGGTGAAAGCACAAAGAGCCTGGGGTAAGGAGTAAAGCAGAAATGGGTGTACAGCATGCAGGAGACCTAGACCTGCCTGAAATCTGCGTGCTGAATGCAAGTGTGCTTTTCTCTGCCACCTTCCTTCTGCATTTCCTTGGCAAGGTTGCTTTGGCTGTCCCCAGCAAAAAGCACCTCGATGCCCTGGGAACAGGCACAGACTCCCCAAAGAGGGAAATCCGTGACCCACTGCTCCTTTAGTGCAAAAATGTAGCTTTTCCTAAGAAATGGCAGGGCTGAACCTTCCCTTGCTGCTGCCAGAAAAAGGAGGATAATTAATCCATCCAGTGACTCCTGCTCAGAGCACGTCCCTGCTGCTGGCCCAGCAGCGTTGACCAAATTTTCCTCTTTTCTAGTTGGAAGTAGCCATTGCCTGCCCCTAATCTGTTTGTCAGGGAAGAGGGAGCCTTTCTCCCTCTGCAGCAGCCCATCATTTCACCTCCTCAGGGAACCTAGACCTGCTGCCACTGCTCTGCAAGGGGAGGGGAAGATGCTTTGCATCTCCTCTCTCCCTGTGCAAGCACAACAGGCGGCGAGATTTATCCTCTGGGCCTCACATTCGGCCTTCTCTAATGTAATTACCAGATGCTAGGCTTTATAGAGCAGTCTGTTAAGTACCTATAAACTGAAGGCCAGAAATCACATCACAAGCCTCCTCTGAGCCACTTAGACCATGTTGTTTGTTGCTGTGTGTCGTGCATAGTCATTGGTACTAGATGGTTGCAAAATGATGCTGAATTCAGGATGGTAGGGCTTCATTCAGCTTTGCATGGCTTTGAATGAGGCAAACTCACAAGAAAAATCTGGCCCTGAGGTTTAGTAGCATCTCAGTCACTTTGGGGCCTGACTGCTGGGTTTCATGGACCTACAAATTTGGGGTCTAATTCTCCACTCTCATAGAACAGCTCTACTGAATAGTACAACCAAAACCCTGGATTTGCAAAAATAATTTGATTCAAATCCAAATATTACCTTTGTTACTTAGTTCTGTGTCTGCATAGGTCTCCCTGCCTCCAGCCAGCCTCAGTGTTCAAGGTATAAACTACATGGTCATCTTTAAAGGCTTTTGCTGTGTGAGCACAGCCACATGCCTAGCTGCCTGCTTACATGCCCTGTGGGTAGCAGCGCTGCAGCAGACCACTTCTTTTATTGCATTTTGTTCCTGAGTACATCTCTGCTCATGCCATATTTATCATCGGCATATGGGATGATCGGTGTGCATTGCGCTACGCTGGAAGAGGCTGCAGTCAGACACAGGTCAGAGGAAATTGTGGTGAGGGGTCTGATCCTGCAGTCAGACCCATTGCACAGGGGTCTGGCAGCAAAGCCTGGCTGAAATCTGGGCAATGGTGCAATTGTGCTTGAAGACCCACTTGTGGAATCTGGGTCTGCATATTTGTGAGAACAGATACTATAAGCATGGCATCCTCTGAGATGGAAAACATGGCCATGGCTGGGGTGGGCCAAATAACAGTGTATAACTGAGCACAGGCAGTCAGCCTAGGGAGGTGAGCAGCTTCCTCTGAGCTTTGGCTTTTCTTTGAAACAAAAGGAAAAAACCCTCCAAGGTCTATTTTTTACTTAAGAACTAAGGAATGTCAAGGATATAATTTCTAAAAATTAACACTAGAGGCAATCTAAAAAGTAATCTAATCATGGAAAATTTTTATTGCACTTGGAGCTGAAACTCCCTGGACTTTGAGGACAAAACCGCTGTGGCTGTAAGATGGGCCAAAAATTTCACTAGGATTTCTTGTTGCCTCATCTTCTTGCATCAAATGTTGTCAGGTAGCGTGTTTCTTTCTGTTCCAGTGCACAGCCCTAATTCTACTCCGCAGCGTTTCAGGGCTCTAACATTGTAAAATGTAGGTTCAAACATGATCTTTTTCCATAGGAATGTGTTAAACAGGCCATGAAAAGCCAGCATGATCAAAAGATGTTCTACAAAGTATTGATATTTCACTGCTTCTTACCTTGAGCTTCTTCAGTAATTCACCATATCAGAAATACAATATTTGTAAGTTCTTTTTCATAAAGGTCTTTATGGGTTTGGAAATTTAAACACCGCGAAGCTGAAGTTGAATTGGAAACCAAAAGTCTCTAAGCTTGTACATCTTAGAAAAAAAAATTCAATTAAGTGGGATTTTAGCTGTTTCAATAAAATTGGACTCTCCCTTTTCAAGATAAGGGTCCTATAGAGCTGAAGCAACCTTTATGTGGCAGGAATATCCACTTCTACTAAACATATAATCCTAGCTCAGGATACAATACACACAACAGGAAATCAATGTATAGTAGAATCAATTTGAAAATATAAAATAAACTAATATATGAGTGGAAAATTGACTTCCTATGGATTAAAAGCAGCACAAATGGTAGAAAAATCTGGCTTTTTAACAGGATGAGGTGGGTGGTAATAATAATGCAACTGATTAACTAGCTGGACTCAAGCTGCTGTGTGTGCACATAGATTTTTTTTCTTTGGTAAAAGGATTCAAAGAGGATATAATTTATTGGTGCACTTTGCTCAGTGTTTGTCATTGAAAGGATGCAAAGTGTGTACAGCACCGTGAAAAAAGGGGAAAAGTAAAAGATACAGAATGTATTATTTAAAATATCAGCACCATAAACAGTGTAGGATTACTGCAGCAATCCCATTATAGCTGTGGGGATATATAAATGTTTCCATTATGATTATCATTGAGGAGTTTATAACTCAGCCATTGAGATTTTTATTTTTTAAGAGAATTTAATGTTTGTGTAATGTGCTGTACTGACAGTCTGGAAAAATGGAAGTCTCTTATTTGCTGCCCAAACAGATACAATTGGACATAGAGGGAAGCAGCCCGCCCATTTGCCCAGTGCCACCCGCAGTTCTGCCATCAGAACGTCCTTCAATGTCTGATACTTCAGGCCTTTTTTGATCATTGGTAGCTCCCTGGTGACAGCTCTCAGGGAGAACAAAGTAAGGACAAAATAGATTTGAGACTAGAAAGCTATTCAACATAGGCCGTAGTCATGAATGTTAGGTTTCTCCATTTTTGACACAATGCAGAATGACACCATAAACCTCACGTTTAGGAAAAATTGCTATGTTTGATCACAGGATGGAGAATAAGAGCAGTCATCCTTCCTGAGGCCAAATCACGCCAAAGCAATGGTTGGAGCAGACTGTGCGCTATTGTGTGCCCCTGGACAATACCTGTTGACTTCTGGGGACCAAGTGTTCTCCAAATGAGGTATCCAAGTTACTTCAGGTACAAGATTGGAGCCTAATTGTGACAGTATGACATATTTTCAGGCTGCCCAGTACAATGAAACTCAGCTATGAACTCTCCACATCTGCCAGTTTTGCTGGGGAACAGTAAATCTGTACACCATCACTTGATACAGCCAGCACTGATCTAGTGTGGATGTAGATATGATATAGACAGTGTGGCTGTACAGCCACATGGCTTCTCTGCCATCACATGATTGAGAATATACAAATATAAGTGGGGCTTGGATGCACATTTAAGTGTTTATTAGATTCATGAAGCTGCTTCATGAATGGACATAGAGACAGAAAAGGAGAGAAGATCCAATGGATGTGTAGACTTAGCTTGTCCCACATACTGGTACGTCTCCAAAAAGTAGCATTTCCAGGCTGGCTGTACACAGAAAGACACAAATCTGCTGTATCCTGCAGTGGAGCTCCATCTGATGTGATGCGATACCAGAAGGAGCTGACACCTCCACTTCTGAGAAAGTGATATATCCCCCATAGCCTGGCATTCTGCCAGGAATACAGCAGAGTCCAGACAGACCTCAGGCAAGGGAAAGCAGGTGGGTACCCAGACAAGCTGCCGTGGGAAACCAGGCAGCAGGTAAGCCCACTGCCAGAAATGTGGCTGCAAGCAGCAGAGCCCCACAGGTCTTCAGGAGAAGACACATTGCTTTGCCCAGGAACGTCACTTTCCTGCAGCCTAACATGCCATCTATGCTTTTTGTCCCCCAAAAGACTATGTGTTATCACAACCTGTGCTGGACAGACCAGGGAAGGGTCGTGGTGAGTTCGGAATTCCCTCATGGTAAATTAAGGTGAAGCAACACCAAACTATCAGTTGAACATTTTATTTATGGCAGAAGCAACCTAAACTTGGAAGGTGTAACAGTAGGTGGCAGGGTTTCTCACAACAGAAATTGGCATATGTGATGGGTTGACCCTGGCTGGATGCCAGGCGTCCACCAAAGCCATTCTATCACTCCCCACTTCAGCTGGACAGGGGAGAGAAAATATAACAAAGGGCTCCTGGGTCGAGATAAGGACAGGGAGAGATCACTTAACCAATTACCGTCACGGGCAAAACAGACTCAACCTGGGGAAAAATGAACTTAATTTATTGCCAATCAACCAGAGTAGGGTAATGAGAAGTAAAATCAAATCTCACAACACCTTCCCTCCACCCCTCCCTTCTTCAAGGGCACAACTTCCCTTCTTCAGGGGCACAACTTCACTCCCGGATTCTCTACCTACCCCCTTCCAGCGGTGCAGGGGGACGGGGAATGGGGATTACGATCAGTTCATCACACATTGTTTCTGCTACTTCACCCTCCTCAGGGACAGGACTCATCACACTGATGCCCTGCTCCACCGTGGGGTCCCTCCCACGGGAGACAGTCCTCCATGAACTTCTCCAATGTGGGTCCTTCCCATGGGCTGCA